>JBCJKH010027541.1:0-23506 GCA_039877255.1 Loriculus beryllinus | reverse complement strand
CAGGTCCTTCTCTGCAGGGCTGCTCTGAACCTTCTCTTTGCCCAATCTTTAGCTGTGCTTGGGATTGCTCCGACCCAGGTGTAGGACCTTGCACTTGCCATCCTGTTCTTTTCTAGTTTTATACAAGTTGCTGTGCTCTCACACTTCTCTCCTGTGAGGACCGGACATACTGAATGCATCAAATTCACTATCTAGGCCAGGTATCTTGGCTCTGTGCTGGGTGCTGGGAATACCTACATGTGGTAACCAGTGGTGTTATCTGTTATTGTGAAACAAGAATTTCTTCTGTTTCAGCGCCTCTGTTGCTTTTGTCTTGGCATCTGAGTATTTTTATTTGGGAAAGAATTGGATTCTTTTTTTGTTGGTAGTTGTTTCAATATCCTTACTCTCTCTTCCCCAGCCGTGTCTGCTGGGTATGCATAACACTTCCCTGTTCGTCGCAGATGGATGCTGATGTGTGGTTACAAAGGGATTTTTCCAGCAGCCCAGATGCACCCCTTCCCCAGCTGCTTCCTTACTGCAGGCTCAGCTCAGCAGATGAGTGCTCATCCCAGCAGGGTACTGCATGATCGCTCTTTGGAAGTCTCATGCAGCAAGGAGATGATCAGGGTCTTGGTATTTGCTTTGGTTAATGTGATCTGAAGCTTACACGTAGAGCATGATCCTCTAACACAGATAGGACTGCAGTAATACAATTATGCTCTGTCTGCATGTGGCTAAGTTGAGCTGGGAAGCAGCTCTCCACCCTCCTTTCACTTCAGTCAGTGCTCTGAGATTCTGTTCCTCTCTGTCAGTGATGGAGACACTTGCAGCCCTGTTGCTGATGCTAAATGAAGGTAGTGGTGATGCAAGTGTGCATGTACGAGTGAGGCTATTATCACATAAAAATAGATCACTACCAAATATTGTAGCTAATTTGACTCTGTTCAGTCCAGGGAGAACTGGTGAGCAATTGTGTTGCTATGTGTGGCTGAGTGTTTTGCTCCATCCTGAACAGCACTTGGGTGCAAGGTTTGTCAGGTAATATTCAGCTGATCTGATAATGGCTCTGTATTTTAAATTAAATAACAGACACTGCTTTTCATATACTTTCTGCCAGACGCTGGCTTTTGACCTATCCCTGCCTGTGATGGGATGGTGCCTCATACAGACCTGTGGTCTGACCCAGCATGGTTATTTGTATTTGTTAATTTTGTTTCTTTTAATATAAATTATAAGGAAAAAAATAGTCTCAGTTTCCAAGACCAGTAGTGTAAGTCAGTCTGAGGTGACAGCCATATGCTTAACAGAAAGCATCCTCACAGCCTGACTTTATTTTGCACGAGTTCTTCTGTGAGAATCCAAAGTTATTTGGTGTTGTAGCTCACTGCCTTTGCCCATAACTGTATCCCATTTTTAAACTAAATCATAGTGAAATAGGAAAGCTTTAAAAGGAATTAATCTCTATGAAGTGTTGAAGAATACATGAAGAGCATCACTTTGATTATGGAAGTGATATAAAATGCCGTGGGTGAACAAGAGACCTGTGCTTTATTTCTGCTTCTGCTACTAATGGAGTGTGAGACCTTGGTCATTGCCCCCTACTTTTGGCTGAGTTTTTTTCCTTAGAGGATGATATAATGCCATACCGTAACCTTTGAGCAGCCTGAAACAAAGAGTGAAGGATGCATACTGGGAGCATTTTCTTTTCAGTCCTGGGGTAACAGTTGGTCTTGATGATCTTAAGTGTCTTTTCCAACCTAGTTGATTCTATGGTCTGTTTAAGTGAAATTTTTGTACCACAAAACTAGATCACTTATAGTCATATTTGTGTAAAACCCTGAAAGCAGGGGTCAGTAATGGAACTTTTAACAAGCCTAACGGTAGCAGCATAAAAATAGTTTCTTATAAAGAAACAGAATGCTGTTTGCTGTCCACACTGGTCCATTTGTTATCTCCCATTTGAGTACCAAGGTGTGTGTGTGCTCAGGCATGCCTGTGCAGTTGCAGGCTAACTTGCGGTGTGCTTTCATGCTGTCTTCTGTGGGTGCCTGCTGTGCACCCTCCTGGCAGCAGCCTGTTCATGCAGCTGTTGCCAGCATCTGCTCAGATGTGACACCATCTCTATGCACATCTGGCACTCCCACCAGTGGACTTGCAGTCGCCACATGGCAGTCAACACTTTGTGGTTTTGGCTGGGCTTCTCCAGACACTGCAGTTCTAGATAAATATTGCTATGTATTGCACCTAAATTTGGGGTTATTAATTATATCAGTATAACCTAATTTATATCACCATAAACAGCAGTAATAAATGATGCCAAATGCTAATACTTGATGCTTGCCAACTGTGCATGTTTGATGAGGGTTCCCCCCCCGGTTTCCAGAACTGTTAAATTAAGAATGATTGGTTTTGCAAGATCATTGATCAAGCAAGAGGTGGAAGCTCCTGGGGAAGTGATTTACTTTTAAAAAATGTTTTACATCAGTCAAATACCTGCTCTTGCAGCGTCTGTGTGTTTTGTGTTCAGAAGTTCTTTTCCCACTGGCAATTACCTAAGTGGCCAATATCTCAGTTCTCTGAGTTCATGTTTCACTCCTATGTTCCCACTCTCTTCCTCTTCACTTCCTTTTAACTTCTTTGTGCCCTTTTCTTGCCCTCCGTTCCCTCCTATGGAATCAAAGAAGCTTTTTATTGATAAATGAATTTAACCAATCAGTGGAGATAGGAGCAGGTGAGGTTTTTTTGGTGAAGGAAGATTAAGTTTTGGAAGCGACATGATGGCCTCAAAGCCATGGGGTAACCACCGTAGTACTTAGGAAGAAGTAATCCAGATTTGCATTTGAATTATATTCATGGACTATTGTTTATCTGGTTTAAAAGCACCCTCCTTCACCTGCCCTCCCACAACATAAGCTGAGTGAGCTGTTCTGTTGCTGAAGGAAGGGAAGGCAAGGGTGCTGGGTTTCTTGTCACTATTGATATGCACTCCTGCTCAATTTAGGCCATCTATTCCATCCTGTTTGACCTGTGGGGCTTTATTCAGCCCCTCTTTAAATCCAGCAGAGAAAAGCTTTACTACTTTGACAATTACTGAAATGGAGATAGGAAAAAAGTCCACTAAAATCCCTTCTAGAATGTTTCCTCCAGATGCTTTTTTAAAGTTACAAAGGGAGGTATGAGTCTGCTCCCACTTATTGTTTGTACCTGGTTCTTTGTGATTTGAAGGACACTATTAAGAGGAGGAACAAAAGCACATTTGTCTGTGGTATTTGTATATATGGCTTTTTTCCTTTCCTGTATTAATGCTTATTCTCTTGCATTAAGACTTTGTGATCTCCAGACAGTAAGAGGCAGAACAGATCAGGGACGGGGAATAGAAAGCTAATGGCCAGTCTAAGGGGTAAGTTTGTGATCCAGAGATGCATCCTCAAGGACTAAATCTTGAGGTGATGTCCCACAAAGCTGTACAACTGCAGACATTCCTGCTTTCCTCCCCCTCATTTTCTTTATTGCTTCTCTGTGGTCAGAGGATTGAAGAGGAGTTTAATTCTCAGAATCCAGCCTTGCATAACTAAATTGGTGCCATGCACTCTGCAAACACACTCCAAAGGCTCTCTTCAGACTAGCTAATCTATGATGTGTACGTTTCTCTAATGATAGTGTAGAGATGTGGGAAGGGAAGTGCTTTCAAATCAGTGTGGTGAGAGAGTTTGTCTCTAGGAGAGAGGCACTACAGGATTAGTGTGCTGCTGTTCCTTGGCAGATGCTGTATGAGTCTTTCCTTTGTGTTGTCTTCAGAAATCTTGCATCTAAATCGACAGCACCATGCCAAAAGTAATTGGGTAGACATGCGGAGGTCAAGGTTTTCTTGGATAAAAGAGCATTTTATACAAGATTCAACCCTTACTCATTCATAAAGGCTGTGCTCAGTTGCACATTGTAACACGGTGTATCTGTGAGCACTGATGCTTTTCTCAAGACCTCATGGGGGATAAAAATGCCAGAGCTGGGAGCATCTGTACCGGCTTGGTATGTGGCTCTGGGATGTACATATGGAATGTGGGCTGACCTTCCCCAGGCCGAATAGACATTTTCTCAGCTATCTGCTGGTTTGGTGCCTTAAGTGTTGCTTCTTTTCCTCCCCACTAAGAGGGCAGTTATGGATTTGGGAGCTTAGGGTAGCAAATATGGATAGTGTGTGCACAGCATGAGCTAAAACATGAGCTGCAGTATTTCTTGGCTCTGCAAGCTTTTACTTGGTGGAGCCAGGAGTGGGTCTGGACCTGCAGCATGTGGAGGTACCCCAGTTTCAACCAAGGCTCTCTGTGCAGATGTGACAGCCCATCCTTGGCTCTCCTGTGATAAACATCCGTCTGCACTCCAGGACTCTCCCGCATGACAGCACTTCCAATGCAGTATTGTTTATTCCTTCCTTTATCAGCTGGAGCTGCTGAGCCCCCTGAGTTATTAGCTCTGTTCATTCATTGTCAGTGTTTTCTCCTTCGTAAATATGCCCCCCATATGTCTCTGCTCCTGAGGAATAGGCCTTCTCCTCTATTTACTGCTTTTCCCAGGCCCCTACCTCCTCATAGCTCTTTCCACCCAGTGGCCCAATAACAGCCAAGGAGATAAATAAGCTACATAACTCTTCCCTGCTATTATTTTCTTTGTTGTTGTTGTTGTTGCCCTGCATGGTAATATATATAATAACAAGGAAACAGATCTTATTACTAAAATAATTACAATAAATAAGAAGCCGAGAAGGGAACTGAAGGAAGGGTCTGTCAGGGGAGTGATTGCAGGAGGGTTTTTTAAAGTTTAATTTACTTGAAATGTTTTCTGCCACTTTGTTGATACCCTGCTGAGGGGGGCTGTGACTAATTATCAGCCAGCTGTTGTTCTGACACCCTCACCTAATTTATTGTGTGGCTGAATTGCTAAACCAGGAGCCTGTGTGATATCATTGTCTATGGGACTCAAGCTTTGTGTCAGTGGTTGGCTTTATTGCTCAGTGCTTTTGTTTCCCAAAAGCTGAATAACTGAGATTTTGGGTGCTTTTCTGTCATTCCTTTTATCTTCCAGCATCTCTCATGTGCTTCCCAGAGAGTACACTCTGTCTATTGCATTGTAACTGCTTGTCCCAGTGTCCAGCCTAATAATGGACCAACGCAACAGCTAATTTTGCCAAATTTTCCAGAGAACTGCACCACTGTCTGTGTGCCTTGGTAAAGAACAAAAAGATCCAGCTGTGGAAAGTCTGGTATGGAGAGGGTCTAGAGTTTATTAAACTCTAAAGTCTGGGACGTTGTTCTCCTGCTTGGAGGTTTCTTACAGAATTCCAGACTGGTTTGGGTTGGAAAGGATCATCTATTTCCGTCCCTCCTGCCATGGGCAGGGATTTTTTCCACTGAACTAGGTTGCATATAGCCCCATCCAACTTGGTCTTAGAATCATAGAGTAGTTAGGGTTGGAAAGGACCTTAAGATCATCTAGTTTCACCCCCTCTGCCATAGGCAGGGCCACCTCAGAGTAGACCATGTCGCCCAAGGCTCTGTCCAAGCTGGCTGTCAGGGATGGAGCATTCACTACTTCCCTGGCCTTGGGGATGGTCCGACCTTCCAAGGACAAGGCAGCTACAGGTTCTCTGGGCAACCTGTGCGAGTGTCTCGCCACCCTCATACTAAAAAATTTCTTCCTTATGCCTAATTTAAATCTGCCCTCTTTCAGTTTAGAACCATTTTCCTTTGTCGTATGTTCCTTACATAAGTACCATGCTGTTACTTGCCAGTAGAGTGGAGATTACAGTACTGCCTGCCTTCTAAACAGCTATGAAAATTTATTAGTTTATGACCATACTAAGAACTGGATGGATCTGATGCATTGTCCCTTGTTTCATTAGTCTGCCAGTTGCCAATTAAAAAAGCATGTACAGTCTTTGTAAAGCTCTTAAGCAGTGAAGGTACGCCAGGAGTTGAGTGTGTCCCTCTTGGCTTTTTCATACCCAAATTATGCTGGTGATGCAGGGTCACCTGGGAATTTCACTATAAAAATCACTTGTTGGGGGTTCATTGATATTGCTGTCTTGGACTACTAAGTACTTCAGCTTTTAGCCTTTGAGATGATTTCATTTTAGATAGGCTCTACCTTGTATTTTCAAATTAGCATGAATATTAGATATGAACATGATGTTCCACAGCTCAGAAAGGAATAATTTTGTTCTGCATTCGTGTCTATTTTCCTGACTGATGCTGGAAGTTCATAATCAGATGTGTAAACTCCTTTGAAGACATTTTCAGGAGCCAAGAGACTGGTGTACAAAGCTAGCTTTTAGTAAAGTTAATGAGATGATTGAATTATATTATTATTCTTGTTAGCTTGATTGTGTATCATTATCCCTTTTGTTTGTTATTATGCTTATTTGAGTCCCCTTTGTGGTATATTACTCCCATAACAATTGTGCCTTTACTAGACTCTGTTTAGAGATAGGCTAAGAGTAGCTGGCCCCTTGTTAGGAACCAATGCATTAGTGGCACAGCTTATGCATTAGGATTGCTAGGAATGAAAAGAGCATTGGGCTGTTGGTTCTCATGGAGCCTGCTCCACCTTCTCATGGAGATGTCAGCTTCTTACAGCTTTCCTGCAGTATTACATGTTGGGACAGGGAAAGTGTATTGCTGCAGTGACTTCTGCAACCACCTGATGAAGGTTTGTGAAGGATACCTCAGCATCAGCAATTCAGGAGTTGGTGAATTGTATTGAAAATCAGGAATCTCTTCATACCTTCTTGGAATTTGCAGGAGGTATCTGCAAACCTTCATCCTGCTGACCGCATAGGTAAACCTGTATTGGGAAATATGGTAATTGCTGCCAACTTTTGATTTTTACTTCTTACCTGATTGTGGTAGGCATCAAATACTGATATCAAAGTTGAATATTTTGGAGATGTCACAAATAGAGGGGCTGGTTTGGTCACTCATCTTAAGATCAATTCTGCTTATCCAAGTTAATGCTTATTGGAAGCTACATGTTCAGAGATAGAGTTGTTATTCATAGGATGGGAAAAGAGAAGTCCACAAAATGAAATTGTAAAAACTTCGCTTTTATAGATGCCTTGAAGAATGTCCAATATTTTACTGCAATATCCACACTACCTGGAAAGCTGAAATTGCCTGGGAATGAAGGTTATTGTCTCTTGTAATATAGCTTCGTATATTACACTCTGTAATAAATCAGGCAATATTTCTTTTGCCCTGAAAACTGGACATCCCTGGAGTTCCAAGTGACATTTCACATTTTATATGACCATTCAGTCCCTTTAAAGTATTAAAACACATCAGTTTTTGTGAAATATGCACAAAAAATCTTGTTTGAAAGCCTATGAATAAAAAAGTCTGGAGCTCAGTTATGCAAGTGTAAAGGTGCTTTTCCATGAGTTTGCTTTAAAAGAATGTGTTGGATTAGTTTTATGTTTTGGTTAATGTTATTCTTTAACATTTTTATTTATTTCTGTATTTCTCTCGCTTTTCCCTTTCCTTTCTTTCAAATCTGTTATTCAAATGTAACAATAAAAGCTGGCAAAGCACTGTGATAGGAAAAAAAGACATATAATGGCCTTGGGTTGGGAAAATGGGCAGGCAGTCAAAAATTGTGTTTGTACAAATGGGTCGAAGAGGCTTTACTCACAAAAATAAGCTTCATTTGAAAGCTTATGTTTTCAAAATTGCTTGTGCAAAAATGTACCTACAGCTGAAGTTGAGTTGTTCACCTCTGCACATGGCTCATATGATCGCACACACAATTGGGGTAATTTCAGAGGCAAATTTCGCTCCAGTGATTTCAGCAAATTGCCACCCTAATTTATAAATCCAGCTGAATGTCCTATAGGAACATTAAGAAAATGAAAACCAGAAAATGGAACCGATGTTGGAATGATAGAGCGAGAAATAAACTCCTCTTTTGCAACCGAACAGGCAGCACTGCTGGGAGTCAGGAGTAAAGTGCAGCACAGTTCTAGCTCTGCAAAGCAGTGCTGAGTCTTGAAGGGGCAGAAAAACCCAAGAGCTTTTGAAGTCATATAGCCCAGGTTTGAGCTGAGGGAGGAAAAGCAGAGGGTGAGATTGGCAGGGAAGAGAGCTTCACTAATGGTGCACCTTGCGTTTTTTTGCTTACTGCAAAACTCTGAATGCACTTTAACTCAATAACACTGTAACCCTGGTAGGCACTCTCAGGTGACTGTGATGGTGTTTTACTGCATGGGAGTAGTGATGATTTGTGCTGTAAAATTCCATAGAAATTATATTATGTGCAGAATTCTGTGAGCAACTTTTCCATGGCTTTTTAGAACTGGCTTGTTGAATTTTACAAGTAAAGTTGTCCTCCTATAAAATGACTGTATGTTCCATTATATCCCATAGGACTCCTTCTATGTTTGGGGAAGAACATGGAGAAGTGGTAGTGAACAAAACAGTCTAGAGCCTAGCTCAACTTCTCGATTGCTTTCATTTTTCTGCCACAAATGACAAGGACTTCAGGCATATTATTGTAGTAGTTGGAGATGAGCTGCTATGTTCTACTGCATATGTATGCAAAATAGGAAAGGATTTATTTCTGAATATGTATATACATAAAAATCCATAATCATGTCAGTGTCTTCATGCAATGCTGCTTTTGTTGTTTTGAGTTTTGTAAATTTACCAGGCAATAACAAGGTTTGAATGCAAGGATTCTTTCTGGGTACATCCCATGACAGCTTTCCTACTAGTAAAGTTTCATTTTCTGTCTCCTATGCTCTTCATTTTTCTTTCAAAATGTTCATAAGCTTAGCTTTTGAATCAGAGAAAAGTACTACTCCTCCCAAGGATACTTTCTGTCACTGAGCACTGTCTGAAGCAGAAATGTGGTTCCCTGTTCTAGCTCTGTTCCATGGTGTCTTCTACCAGTAGTAACAGTGATAACACTAATGAAAACTTCCTTCTCGATGAGCATTTCCTGTATTCATTGTCTGTTAGCTAACAAAAGGTCATTAACATAAAAACAAAAGACAAAGATTAAAAAAGTGATGATTTTTCTGTCTTTCCCATAATGGTTATGGTACGTAAGAGGATGTACAGTGCACAGCAGCTGAACACTCGTAAACTATTTTAATACCATTTAGAGATGAGAAAGAAGCAGGGGAAGAGGCTTATGTAGCGATGTAGTTTATTGCACTAATTAGTCACTTCTGCAGAGTACTATCAGGGTTTTAAATCCTTGCTCCAGTGATGTGAAAAAATTGTTGGCCTCTCATCCAAGACCCTATTAGATCTTGGTCTATATCCTAGAAATCTCCAGCACTGCATTTAGGCTAGAAGTGAATTCTCTGCTTGGAAGGATATAATGTTAGATGAAGCAGGTCTGGATTATACTTGTGACAACAGAGTGGTATCACAAGGTTTGAAAGTGAAGCAGAAGGAGCTATGGGAGATTAAGACTAAGTTACGTTTTACTTAGACATTCTTAGGTAACAATAACAACACCTTTGGGATCGGGATGTGATCTCTGGAAAGGCAGCTGACACTTTGTGGGTTGAATGATTTGTGTGGAAGAGCCACCTTCTGCTGATTTACATGTCCAGTCTGTCTCTATAAATACTTGTAAAGGTTGAATGAGGAAATCCCAGGAGTGAAGGGGATGGGAGAATAGTTGTTTTCCCCCCCATCTAGAATGTGCATGTTACACAGATAGTTTGCTTTGTAATAACTTCAGGTTTGGAGAGTGTGCTTTCTGGTCTTGTGCACATGCTAGATTCCAATCCGAGAGGAGCTCAGGGTTTTAAGTCACAGTAATTCCTCTTTCCTTGACATGCAGGTGAGGGCACCCTTGAACTGTGCAACTACTCTGTCTATCTTTAGACAGATTTGAATGGGATGTAATCCCATCTGGCATGCTGGCTGCTCAGAATCAAATAGTGTCCATAGCAATGGCTTTGAGCTTTCAAGCTCATAGCACTAATACAGATGGGAATGTAAATAACAAGGAGAATACTAAGAAAAAGCCTCTGTTGCTGTAAACAGCAGAACTAACTGAATCAACTATATATTTCCATTACACAGTATTTTGCCAAAACAAAAGCTCAGGTCAGGGCTGTTATTTAGACCGAACTAGTTATGCTGGTTTTCATCTCTCTCCTGTTATTAACTGGTATGTATCAGTTCTGATTGTGTGTACTGATGACAGCAATTTATTTGTTACACTTTTTTTCTCAAAGGGTGTCTTAGTGCCATTACAAACTACTTTCAGCTATTGATCAGTGTCTCACCTTTGGACTGGTGCAAAGTAGGTCTTTTGTAAACTCTGAACCTGTTGTCTGTGGATGCTGGGAATTGCTGGGTTTAAGCCATTGGGCAGAAGTTGCGGCAACTAGGTCTGCAGCAGATGTTGCAGAGTGACTTGAAAAGAAATCACTTAGGTGCAATCAGACCCATTCTGTTTTGTGTTTTTCTCCCTAAGCATTTTATTAATCTTTGAGAAACACATGTGGCAACTCTGAAACCGTAATTTTACTTGCAGAGTCTCAGATGGGATGGTTGGTCCCTAAAGAGCATGTATCTAGCAAGTACTAATTTTCTGCAAAGTAGATGTGGTGCATCTATGATTCTGTCATTGCTAATTCTAACTTAAACCTGATATGACCCTAAATCAGGAGTTTGCTTTGAGGTTTGCCAAAAACTCTGTGGTCCTAAATGATACAGTATTCTGTGTGTGTAAATGTGTATACAATCACGGTAATAGAAGCTATTTGGATCCAGATTGTCAGGATTGAAAGGATGAAGTTGCGCTTGAAAAATACATATGCATTTGCATGCACAATTACTCAAGTTGGGGTTTAGGCATTTAAGTGGCCATTTGTGCTCTCATTTTCGACTATTATGTTCATCCTGAGGGAATGGATTTGTGCAAATCAGCAACACAAATATGCATATGTTTTGTTGCATACTACCCTGAAAATGTGTTGCCTTGCTTGGACATAAACTTGGATTGATTTATCTTTTTTCCCCCTTGAAATTTCTATTCTAATCTGAGCAATGTGAACTGTGGTGGCTGAAATGGCAGTTCTTCGGCAGCATGTTTTCTTTTTCCAAATGGTTAACTCTCGTAATTGTTTCTGTAATGTAAGCTAATATTTCCAGCTAACGGTTATTTAGTGTACTGTCATGGCAAGCCATAATTCAGTCCCGTTGCCTAGTGGTCCAGAGAATGACCAAGGCTTGCCCCCAGCTGACTTATCATGCTTTTGTTTCTTACTTTCCCTTCATACCCATAAGCAAGTCTGTCTTTATGCCAAACTCTGAAATACAAACGAAAGCAGAAGCGATATTGTTGATTCAGAGCTCCAACCTTGCAGCTTCAGGGAGAGAAGTGCTTATAGGGATATGAAGGCCTTTGTAGGGCTTCTTAGTGTCTTGGCCCATCGGATTTCTGGAGGCTCACTAGGCTTTTATTGTGTCACAACTTTAGTATATCTATGTAGAGAATCTACTGCAAATACGTAACAGAGAGGATTAAGACGTTCAGTCTGATTTGGGGCTGGAAGACTATTTGAGTTGATGTTAAACTGCTGCTCAAAGACCTTGAGTACATGGAAATCTGCACCAAAATCAGGAAACTTTGAGTCAGCTGACTTATGACTCAGCTTATGGAAATAACATTGTGTTTAGTGTACCTTCTGTGATTCTGCTTCAAGAAGTAGGTATCAGGAAAGGACAGCAGCAATGTGGGTGCCACAGAAGTATGTAGCTTTGTCAGGAAACCTTCTCTGAAGGAGAAATTTTTTGTTAAGTTCTTTCACATTAATAATCCTTTTAAGGGTTAGTCTAATAAAGGTTTATTGATTAATTTTCAAGCTGTAATTTACGATTCTTTTGAGAAGAAAATATTGAATTTTTATAAAATGGAAATACACAAAGACTGTGTGACAATGATCTAATGAAGTGGCAAACCATATTCTTTTAAATCAATAGTGATTCAAACCTAGTGTCTTAATTCCTGGAATTCACTGGGGGAGTCTGCAAATCACTCAAAATAATATGGAAATTTGTCTAACCTGGGAAATGCTAACAAGTACAGAATGGTTTCTGTGAAATGGCTCATATAAGTTTGGTGAGGAATGATGGTGGGAAGCTTTGTAAGTTGCTAAAAGAACGTGAAAAGTTTATAACTTTGACTTTCTAAATGGTGATTCATAGACACACAGAGTGGATGGTTTCACAGTTTGTCTGATTTGATGTGGGAGCCATGCTTGATCGTGGGTGCTTCAAGAAAACTTTGACTAAAAAGAGCCTGATTTGGGCTCATCTGGAAGATCATGGATGCCCAGGTAGTGCTGGGGGTGCTCTGCAAAGATGAGGGTCTAAATGGCACAGGATGGGGTTTGCAAGAGCAGGCTGAGGGGGTCTGACCCTGTTACATGAATGTTTTGGAGAGTAGAAATGTGGGTGGATAGTTAATGGCCTTGGCTGTTTCACACTGGAGGATGAGACAGGTAGTTCAGGATGTAGTAAGCAAAGAAAGAGGAGTGCTGCAGGCTGCTTCTATCTGTACTCAGGCAGCCTAAGCATGATACTGTAATCCATTAATCTAAGCTACTATCATGGTCAGGCTGCATTCCTGCAGGCTAATGGAAAAAGAGCCTGGATGGATCATGGCTGGATTACCGTCAAGTGCTAACATTTGGGAGACAGCACAAACATTTGCAGATTTGTGTTAGTGTAACAGAGCAGACCCCAAGCAGCAGCTCCAGCCTCCTCTTGTTTGGGCTTTCAGGTGCCACCTGGGAACTGACTTGCTGAACCTTTGCATTAGGGAGTGATTTCTGACTACTTCAACCCAAAGCAGGACCTGTTGATAAGCTCAAGAGGCTTTCACGGAAGCCTTAGCTCCGCTTTGTACCCTTTGAAGGGGCTGATGAGATATGTCTCCATTAGGCAGCTGAGTTCAGGAGCTTATCTGCATTGCTTTAAGCTTGCTAGTTTGACATCAGCCCATTAGAGAGCCTTTTTCCCAGACTGGGAAGGAGATGGGATTCTTAGTAATTCTGTAATACCCATTGCTCATAGGCTGCCTTTTCTTTTTCCACTTCAAAATGTCACATTGGATTCCTAATGGAATTAGAGATTTTTATCTTCCTTCTGTCTGCTAGACCTTTGCCTTTTTTCTGGTTTTCTTCTACACTGAAGTCTTAATTTCTCACATACGTGAGACAGTGAAAATTAAACAAGCTGGCAGATAGACAGAACGGTTCTTCATGTCTGGAAAGCTGCAATGAGCTGTGACTTAGGAATTACAGTGCTTCATATTCAAACTTTTCTTTTTGATGCATTGGGGTGGCACAGGAGCTGACAGTGACATATGGAGAAGGCCCTCTTAGCAGGATTGAGACTGTTACGTGATAAATGACACAGTGTGTCAAAGGACTTCTGTTATCCATCATGCTGGCTTCCTCTGAATGCACTCTCACTAAAAGGAGAAGTAGCTACACAAGCATCTGGGAGATGCTGTGGGTAGGGTCAATGGTGTGTTCAAAAGAGAAAATAAGAAAGCTGAGAAGTGTGCGTTCATGTGGGAATTAATAACTGCTGAGTTTTGAGTTGAGAATTTTAAAGTTAAGGGGGTTTTTTAAACATCTGAAATACCCCATTTTTAATTTTTTTTTTTTTTTGATCTCTGTCAAGAATGGGCCTCAACTTCAACAGTGGTCTCAAAAGTCATTCAATCAAGTAGTTTCAAAATCCCACCAAGTTCTCAGTGCTGAATAGCTAAGATCTCTCTAAAGAAAGGCCATTTAGCATCATATTTTAGATTAAAAGCACGGTTCTGTCCCCTGATACATCCCCAAACTTTCCTGTTTTCTTCCTTTCTTCTCTGTTTTGGTGATTGAGTCTGAAATGCAGTGGAGTGAAAGTTACGGTCTGTACTTTCCTATATACACGGTAGGCGTGGAAAGACACGAAAACTGTAGTAGGGTGGTACAGTAGCTGAAAATGTGAGGGATCAAAAATACTTTTGAGGGAAGGTACAGAGCTTTGACTCACATGCCTGATATAGGAATATCCTCTGTAGGACACCATCTACTGCTTTTGGCTGTTGAACGTGGGCAAGCTTCTACAGCTCTGTGCCTTCCACTGTTGGAAAGTTTGTTGGCTTTTCGTCTTGGATCTCTTTTCTCCTTGTCACCATTAACCCAGTAGTACTTCTTTATTTTGTTTTGTTCATTTCAGATTGACACATGCACTAGTGGCTGTTCAAGAGGAGCAAGGGATGTGCGGCATAACACAGGCACTTGTCAACCTCCTTTAGTCCATCTTTTTTTTTTTATCAACCAGAATAGCTGGTTTTTTCCCACCTTGATTAATGGACCCTCAATAGCTATGTAGTCTATAAATCTAGACAAGTAGTCTGTCTCCTTTGATCCCTGAACTCCTAAAAGCCTGATTCTGACTCTGCTTAAGTGGTGCTTATGTGCCTACATGCACAGTAGTAATTGGTCAGAATATCAAATGTCACTACCTGACATCTCATTCATAACAGTAGCATTTAAGGTAAAGGCTTTAACCTGATGATTCACCAGTTGGCAGTGTTAAATGATCTGGGATGGTCTCCATGTTACAAGTGTCAATCAACAAACAGGTTACTCTGGAGATAATTTAATCAGAGCCCATCAGTGATCTGGTTTAAGAAAATTCCCTTTAGATTATTACTGCAGCCTTATTGCACAGGAAATGAGACGAAAACATAGTCTTGGTAGGAGAGTGGCTACAACTTCTGTAGCCTGTTTAAGAAGCCCAATTCTGGGATGATGGAGTTGCAAGTCCCGCAGGTGCATCTGTTCTCTAGTTCAGTACAGGACTTCAGGTTCCATGGCTGTTGAGCTGGAAGCTCCTGCCCAGAACAAAATTTGCTAAACACAGATCAACCTAAATATATAGATAACTCAGCCCCTTACGACTCCTGGTGCTGCTGTGCTCTGCCTTATTTGAAAGTACAGCTTTTCCTTCACAAACTCTTCATGTGACGAGACACTTATTTCAGCTGTTGACCCCTATCAATGACCCCTCACTGGGAGATCAGCTGTAGAGAACCAAGCTATTATCTGCCTTCCACTTACACATTTCTAATCAAAGCAGCCAATTTTGCTAACACCTACAGCTGAAGTCACTGTGAGGGAGACCTGGCTGAGTACAGAGAAAAGAAGTGCTTGGAATGGCAGAGCCAGGGGTAAGAAATCCAAAGAATAAGGCTAAAAAAGAAAAGTAAAGCTGGGAGAAAAGGTGAACAAGCAAAGCAGGCATAAATTCTAAATTCCAGTTTCATATTTAATATAAGAAGTCATGAGAATCAATCAGCGGAGTGAAGGACAGCATCTCTATACCCTCCACGCACCTCTCCATGCTCCTTGAGCTTGCTTAATCCAGTGAATGTTGGTAGCAAGCTAGCATTGTCTTCTGCTTTCAGTGTGTAGGCTTAAGACAAAATAGGTTAAAAAGGTAAACATTTAAATAAAATCCAAAGTACCTCTGACAGGAAGGTATTTCTTTAGATGTGATAAAGGTTAATGTTTACTCCAGTTGTGACATCTCTTGAGTCTTTATATCCTTACTGTTGAACTCTCTGTAGAATGAGAACACTAAAAAATGTGAGCCCCTGTGCACTGTGTTCAGGTGAGAAGGTCTGCTATGTGGTACCTTCTGCTCTGGTCTTCAAAACTACAGTCCAGGCTACTAGCTATCACTGTTGTCATCACCTATAACCAGAGAGATCTTGTGAAATAGGGCAGTAATCCTTGATCGTGTGTCAAACGTTTGTGCTGTTCTATCCTTCAGAGCACTAATTTCAGTTGATAACCATGCTGCTTGCTTAATTTCTCACATTATCTAGAGGTGTCACTTTATCATATCTGAATGTTTTAACTGCCTTTCAATACCAGGTAAATGATACCAGTGTCTTTTAACCTGGTACAGCAGGTTGTCAATATTTACAGTCACAAGTGATGGGCTGGCACCGCAGGCTGGATAGTGGGACATTGCCTTTATCTGTCTTTGTTTTTGTTTTTCATGTGTGTTTTTTCTGGTTTAAAGGCCCTGTAGGCTGTAATTGCCTTGTGGGACTGAGAATGTTGTATTGTTAGTCCTGGATTTGAGAACAGCTGTTGTCTTCAGTTCCTGTATGTTTCACTGTCTGGTTTATAATTATAGTCTATAAATTGTGCTAGGATTCTCGGTAACAAGGAGTGTACTGAAAATGAGATGCTTTTCAGTATTTGTGTCACTTTGCAGGAGACAGGGAAGGAAAAGAAACATTGTCAGATGACAAGAGTACTGTTTTTCTCGTCTTTCTGCGTTTTTGATGTAAGCAAGGGTTTGTCTGGCATTTTTTTCCAGGATTGCAATCAGATGTTCGCCCACTGCTACTTGGATTTGCAGCATCAACTTGCAGCCAGAACCGCCACACTGCAGAAGCTTCTTAGCCATAGGAGACTGATACTAGCATCTTTTCCAGCAAATGACCTGATTCCTCATCTGTAATTCTCTTCAGCTGGGCTGGAAGATGCTCTAAGCAAAGTCCTGGATCTCTCAGTGTAAACAAAACAACAGCGAGAACCCCCCTGAGGGACAAGTTCTTTTCTTATGCCTTATACCTTTTCCATTATGTGCGAAGGAATGTAAATATTTTGGTTGTTTTTCCCTGCTATCCTGGCATATAGTAATTTTTTCCTTGCTTTACCCGCATAGGGAGTTAGATTCTGATTTCTTTTCAGTTCAGAATCTTCTTGTCTTTCACTTTTGCCCTTTTCTGTGAATGTCTTTCTCTCCCCATGCAATTCTGCTTCTGCCTTTTGCCTGCCACTCTCCCATTATTCTTGTATTTTTTGTTTTGATAATCCACTGGGGTTATATAAAGTTCCCATTGAACACGATGTGGACCAAAGGCCATGAAAGCTCCAGAGCACCCTGTGTCATTACTAGTAGGGGGACCATTCAGACACCTCTGTTTGTTGTTGTATCTTGTTGCTAGAGAGACTGATTGAAAATTGATGATTTTTGTCAAATGAGTTCAAAGGGCATCACAAACCACTGTAATTTAAAGAGGTCAGTTTCCACACAGTATGTAGTAAAGTTTGAGTTTCTCTAGCTGTTTGCAGGTATACAGATTATTATAGACTTGGTATCTAAAACCCTACAAGTTATTTAGGGTATTATGAATTTTAGGAGATGCAGTACTGGTTGAAAAGTGTCAGCTATTGTCAGCATACCAGATTCTGATGTGCAATAAGTCTTGTTTCTTTTTCTGGCTCTGCTTTGTGTTGCTCTGCCAATATGCCTCAACATTGACCTCTGGATGTAGTTGTGTCAGTGTGGAATCCATCCATGGTGTCATCTGAGGAAACTCTGACCTAGCAGTATTTCTGCATTTGTAAAATAATTCTTCCTTTCTTATTCAACAAAATGGGTTATATCATATTCCTTAAGTAGCTTTGCTCCCTGTTGGCCTGCTCTATTACAATATTTTTTCCTATTACTTATGTAGAACTGTTTTATATTAAATAAAAGAGAGTATTAAATGGTCTCTGTATTAGCATTCAGAGATCTTTAGTGTAACTTAAACTCTCCTCAGATCTGGAGCAAGCTCAAATCCTATTAAAAAGATTCCTGGGTTTATATCTTCCAAACTATAGCTTTCATTTCTATAGCAATTTCCCTTCATCACCAAGAAATAACAAGCAGTGCTTGTAAATTCTCTGGCTAATGATTCAATGATTACAATATTAATGACATATTGTGCAAAGCAGGTGGTGGTGAGGGGGAAGAATTAGAGAAGAAGAGCAACCATCAACCTTGAAAAGGGCAGCAGATTTCTCTGTTTCTCCTCCTTGAAGTTCATTTGGCTAAGTCAAGAGGGATTGGCTTTGATCACGTGTGTTTTGAAAACAACATGTTAGAAATAATCCATTCATCTGTGGGATATATGGAAAGGCCCCTGGATTCCATGACTTACTGTAAACATCTCTGGGGTTTCACTCTCACTATCTGCATTTGATGCCACTCATCTCAAATAGGTAAAATGTGCCTCAGCAGTGTAGGAAGAGAACTTGAAGTCATTTAAAAGCCACATTGTGTTTTTTATTTTGATACAATTAACTAGTATATGATTTTTTTTTTTTTTTTTTTTTAGTTGGATGATCTGAATAAAACATTTATCTCTGTGGAGCTAATTGTAACAGAATGTTTCTGTTTAGCATCTGTTGGGATGCGAGTTGCTTTTATATACTGTCATACCTGGAGATGAGAAAGATAGATATCCAGTATGGAAGAGAAGTGGCCATTTAAATATTCTTCCACAGGCTTGCTAGTGGGTACATTTGAGAGGATGATCATCTTATTTACTTAAACTGATTGTGACATACCTGTGGTGCATCCAGGTATATAAAGGTCTTTGATGGATCATCCCACTTTACATAAGGGTTCTCATTTTTTCTCTTTGTTTGTTTTTAAGCAATGCTTTTCATCATTTGTAACTATTTCACCACTGCACTTTGAAGTGTAACAAAGATGTTTATAGTTAACAGAAAGAAGGCATCTTTTCTTTCATACTATACAATGTAATAGAAGTTAAAAGTAAAGTAGAAAGCCTAGTAAAGAATTGATGAGTACCACATGTCAGTCCTAGTCCAACAAGACAAAACCTGACATTTCTCATCATCATCATATTCAGTAGATACTGTCAATACTGAGTTCTGAGCATGTTGTTAGAAGGGTGATGGGTGTAACAATGTGTATAATGGTGATGTCATGTTGTTACAACGATGTTTTTTGGTCTGTTTGCTGAGGTAATCTTATGCTCAGGACAAGAAAGAATGACTTTATTCTAATGAGTTTATTTTCATGTTAATTTTCATTTTCAGAAGGGGGCTACAAGGATGCTGGGGAGGGACTCTTCATCAGGGACTGTAGCAGTAGAAGGGGTAATGGGTTCAAACTAAAACAGGGGAAGTTCAGGTTAGATATATGGAAGAAGTTCTTTACTGTGAGGATGGTGAGGCACTGGAATGGGTTGCCCAAAGAAGTTGTGAATGCTCTGTCCCTGGCAGTGTTCAAGGTCAGATTGGACAGAGCCTTGGGCAACATGGTCTAGTGTGAGGTGTCCCTGCCCATGGCAGGGGGATTGGAACTTGGTGATCTTGAGGTCCTTTTCAACCTTAACCATTCTATGATTCTATATATTCCTGTTACTAATACAAATTAATGTGTAGCATCCTGCATTGGATGCTAACAGTGGTATCTGGTGTTTTTATCTGAGCCTATGAATGTCCCCAAAATGTGTACTCTGATGGATAGTCATACAAAGTGGGCAGACAGTGATTTGATCAGTTTTCTTGTTTTCTCTGGCTTGGGAAATGGTAAATAGATGTCTAGATGGCCTTCTGAGTAGCACTGAGTGAATAATTTCTACAGCCTTTAGCTTGAAGGGCAAATTGGCACCATAGATACCTTGGCTTATGGTTGCAATCTGTGTTCCTTCACCTCCCTGTAAATTCACAATTGCTCTGCTGGAGTAAGCAAAGTTGTTTCATAGTCTGACTGTAACTGGAAACATAACCCAATTGTGCTGTGTAAATTGCTCCTGTTTTCTTTTTAATCCCTCTGTCTTAAGAACAAACTGTCAACTTTATCTGTCAACTCATCAGAATCTGGCAGTGAAACATCTGGCATAAACATCTGCTGGCAGAGGAAATGCAATTTGCATCTCTGCCAACAAGTAGCAAACACTGAGTGTTAGGAAACAGTAAAAGGAAGATATGTACTGCTGCTCCTTGCCATTGCAACTCTTGCTAGACCTGATGTGTGTGTGTACACAAACACTCTCTTAGATGGTATGTATTTACTGTGCAGGAAACCTGGATAGGGATTCATTAAAAATGTAACCAATAATCTCAGACATAAATGCAAGGCACAGCTTCTCCAAATGTTGTATCCTGTGTGGACATTCTGGGCTGAGTTTGAAACATAGGTAAGCGATCAGGTTAATGGAGCAGTGAAGGCTTGTTTGCAGTTGCAAACAGACAGCTAAATAATAATAATAAATCAATATGTAAATAAATAAGATCCAAGCAACTCTCTTCTCTGAATGGGATTAAGGGGCGGTGTACATTCAGTCAGTGCAGTCACTTTGCATTTGATGAAATCCTGAGAAGTGGATGCAAATAATACTTTGAGAATGTAGTTGACTCAAATGTCCCTTTGCAATGACGGGAAACATGTTTTGGAATGAACTTCAACTCAGCTCACTGAATCAGGGTACCTGAGGAAGTGGTTCTTTCCTTCAGGGCTCTTAAGTTACTTCACACATATGGAAATAAAAGAAATAAGTCCACTCACTTTTCCTAAGCTTTATTCCTGACACTTCCTCTGCTTCAGGAGGTTTTACTAACCTGTAAGAAATATGACTTGACTGAAATTGATTCCCGTTATTACTTTGTTCAGTCCTGCTGCTGCAGCAGGATTCCTTTTGCTTCTTAAGGGAGAGCTTCTGTCAATATTAAACACCAAGATCTTCATTGAGCCTCCATTGTCTTTAAAAATTTTCCATTCTGAAGATATTTTGTGAGATTCAAGTATAATTTATAGCAGAATTTGTGATGGATGGAAACTAATTTACCCTGGAACCTGTTCCAAAGTATTGACATTGCTGCAAATAACATTCCTGCTGAGATGGTGGATGTGAGTAGAAGTTAGCAAAGGGAAGAGCAAGAATGAGGAGACCCCCTGAGGCAGTCCTGTTGAAACAACGATGTAACCTGTCACTGAATTATGTGAGAAACTGTTAGGCAACTTTCTGTGGACCATGACAAATCATCCCTGGAGGACCCAATAGGATGAACAGAAGTAGCTGTGAAGAACTACTGTGAAAGCCCAAAGCTGTCGCTGTCTGTGAGGCTGAGTGGCTTTGTGCATGTATCTTTCTGACCCTGTTAGATGAGTAAGACCTGGTGATTATTTGTCCTTTGGAGTAATGAAATAGCATGAGGGTTTATTAAAGTAAACAGGGATCTTGGAATAAATGGTGACAGCGAATCAGTCACTGACTACTGACTCATCCTGTTCCATTTGTAGGCCAACCTCAGCAGAGGTCTTTAAATTAGGTTAATTCCTGCTTGCACTCTTCCTCCTGCAAAGAATGAATTTAAATTGCATATCAGAGGGTCTCTTTAGCATGGAAAAAAAATCACTGATTTCCTGTCAGCATCCATATTGGCTGTTCTTTGCGGTAGACTGAAAGGCTGCCTGTGGAGATTGGGGCTGAACTCTGATGTCTTTCTGCCAATACCCAAAAAAGGTTTGTGCCAGTAGCATAAGTTAGGACAGCCCTGTGGCATCATATTATCTTCTTATTGCCAGGCCAGACATCCACTTTTGGCAGTGCTGGGCCCAAGTCTTCCCATTCCAGCAGCTCTTTGGTATCAGCGATGAGCAGTCTGCTCACAATGATGGGGCTTGGCATTCTTTTTCCAACTGTTGCAGCAGTAGGCGATATATCTTGTATGGCATGTGCCAACACTGTGTGATAACCTTAAAGCTCATTCCAAGTGGAACTGTTCCTCGGTGCTTTACTGATAGACAGGTAAAATAACAGACTTGTAAGAGGCAGGAAGGGAACCTGCAGCTCCTCACGTGTTCTCATCTTTATTCACAAGAAGGTTCTTTGCCTGTTTATGCCTTTAAGTTACTTGAGCAACAGTTTATAGCAGAGCAGGCTATTCTAATGGAGCCTTAGAGCGGGAATAATCTGAAAGAAAGGAGGCATATTTGCAGAGGATGGTTGATAGCCTTTCTTGTCCTCGATGTTGTGACAGCTTTTGACTTTATTTTTTAAGGCTTCCTTAATTCTTGTGTTGGTGGCAAGATGCTTTTCTTCACGTTGATGCGCGGATAGACTCCACAACTCGTTGAAGTTGTAAAGTAGGTATGCTTCATTCAGCTGGGACGCATGGGGGTAGCTCCCCCAAAGGCATGCGTGCCTCAGTGTTGTTTGCCTCTACATTTATTCTCTGAAGTTATACGTATTCGAAAGGTTATGCAATACGCCTATACATATTCATTATCCATCCCCGCTTCATATTATAATGAACTAGAAGGCCCTTTGCGCCTGGTAGTGCCCCTTCTGGTCATGGGCAGGAGTCTCAAGATGAAGTAAATGAGTCTTCCTCTTCTTCAACTTTTCACCTTTCAATCTTCACATATGCCCTCAGGGGCTGGTCTGCTTCTCCCCCTTATCAGCAGGACCAGGCATCTCCTTACCAATAGGACCAGGCATTTGCTCCTCCTTCTTCTGATCAATAGTAGGCACGATAGGTATTTACAAAAGACAATACTTTTGTTTTAAGCAAGCAAATTTCTCTAACCCCCTTGTACAACCCCTCTGTACTACCCCCCTGTACATTGGTTACCCCTGTATCAACATAAGAATGAAATGTAATAATCCCAAGCAACATTGGAAGCTCAAAACAAAACAGTGCTGTGGGGCTGTATGCTGCATTGGCCTGCTGTTGCATGCGAGATCCATTTTTAGTCTCAATACCTTGTTTTTCTCTGTTTAATGTATTGGTTATTTTTTTGTACAACTCCTGAACTTGTTGGCCAGGAGAGACTCTGCAGCTAACGGAAGTTAGCATGAAAGATAAGAAATTGGAGGTTAAAAAATTTTCATTGTCAGTTTATGGAACAGACTGTTACTGGTGTGAATGTGTCTAAACATCAAATGGGCTTAACTTCACTATTGGGGAAGTAACTATGGACGTTCACTATGGACGTAACTTCACTATTGAGGAAGACATGTGTTTGTGGTTTTGGATGTAAAGCACCATGCTGTTAATTCATCTTTAGCATCTGTGAACCATTCAATGCAGTGTTTCTTTTGTACAGCAACCAGTACTGTATGCTCCATAAGACACAAGAATCCTCCTCACACCCAACGTCCTAAACTTTAAATCATTGGAGAATGACTCACAAGTGGAATCGTGAGGGCTTTATATTTCCCCTAAAGTGCTTCTGCTTTGAAATTCGGCAGTTCTTTGGCTCTTTGAGGACTTAATGCTTAGCAGGTCACCTAATCACCTCTCCCTGTCTGATGGCGTAAAACCTGGCTCTGTGATTTCTTCCAAGCAAGTCCTGTTCAGCTGGCTGAGCTGGGGAAGTGCTAGACTGAACCCATGCTAAGCAATTTCAACAACCACAAGATTTGTGTTTTACTAATGTTTATACGCAATTGCAGTCGCTGCCTTTCTGCTAGACGGCAGCTGGGGGCTGATGGCAGGCCAGCTGCAGCCTGCCACAGCCACCACTGGAGTGCCTGCATGTATAAAACTGATAAAACATCCAGCCCTACACTTATCTAATTGCAGCTGGGATTTTGCAGCTGTGGAGTCACACCATGAGAAATACATTCAGTGCTGTAATTCAGTAAGCAGGCTTTTCAGGCCAGCAAATTTGCC
>JBCJKH010027540.1:42366-62989 GCA_039877255.1 Loriculus beryllinus | reverse complement strand
GTGTCATAGATCTCTACTTTAGCAGCACATCAATCCATCCAACCACTGAAAGTGATTATTCTATTATTATCAGATTATGAGAATCAGGCTGTAGTTTGCTGCTGGGATTTACCAGGTATAATTTTCATGCTTACATTTCTCAGGGTCACTCACTCATCCTTGAGCTACTGTCGCCCAGTCGAAGAGGGCCTCTTCATCAGGGACTGTAGTGATAGGAAAAGGGGTAATGGGTTCAAAATTTAACAGGGGAAGTTCAGGAAGAAGTTTTCTACTGTGGGAGTGGTGAGTCACTGGAACAGGTTGCCCAAAGAAGTTATAAATGCTCCATCCTTAACAGTGTTAAAGGCCAGGTTGGACAGACCTTTGGGTGACATGGTCTAGGGTGAGGCGTCCCTGCCTATGGCAGCAGATTTGGAACTAGATGATCTTAAGGTACTTTCCCACTGTAACAATTCTCTGATTCTATGGTTCTTTTGTTTCTGGGGTTGTAAATGACTGGATCTTGGCATCTACCTCACGATTGTATACTACAGATAAATATCTGCCAAACCTGGATCTATTAGTCTGGCTTGTGGAGTCTACTGAGGACTTCCATTGTGTAAGAAGCAGTGGAAAACCACAGTAACAGTTTGCAGCTTCTGAAATAAATGGATGATTTCCAGTGCATGGCTTTGAGTATGGCTTGGAGCCAGTGTGCATGTAATATATTATTGGTCAACAGCAGCCAAACATCTGTGCTTTCAGTACTTTGACAAAAGAGCATTATTGGACACAGGATAGTTTGACATGTACTTTAGTCTTGCCAAAAATGTGGTATAGAAGGAACCTGCAGTAGTGGACACAATCTTGCTCCCATTAAATTCAGAGATAATTTTCACTTCTACCTTGCTGCAAAGGCAAAAAACGTATAGTCCATTAAGGTATAAAATTTGCAAGTGCAATATCTTATATTGCAGCTGATACTTGGACTCAACTGGATTTTATGTGCTGTCCATACCACAGCTCTTCTGCTTCTTAATGCTTTGTGAACCAGATAAGGTGCCTGAAATACTAGTTTGATGAGGTGAAAATATCATTAACCAAAACGTCATCTAACAAAAACAAACAGGCAATAAAATTCCACCATTCTGTCATTATCTGTGACTAATAAATTCTTGAAGTTGCTAATCTTACACAAAGTGGTGAAATATCTGACTAAGTTCTTTGCATTTATTCAAGAATTATAAAGGGAAAAAATCAGTTTCTCTTGGAAAAGTGTGGGAGGAGAAAGATAGCATACTATATGTTTGTAAGAGTGAAATCTAAAGAGTGAACAGAATGAACAAAGAGGGTTTAAAACCTTTTTTTCCACTTTTCTTAAGCTACCCTGATGGTTATTTCAGGCTATAGCACCATTGTAATCCAGGCAAGAGAACAAAAAGAGGAAAAAAAAAAATCCAACCATTTTCTTCTGAGTGGTACTCTCCATGATCAATAATGTCAGTGCCTGTGTTTTTCTTCAGTAATTTTCCTGTCTTCTGGTTATCTTGCGTATGGAACATCAATTTCAGATTGAAAGTTTGAAATTATTTGACTCAGTCGCACAAAGACTTTTTATTTTTTTTCCCCATGGTCACTTAGGCACAGGTGCAGTTAAGTGGGTATTCTGTTTGTCTTGCTTGTTGTGTTTTTTTAGATAAGAGAATGGACTATCTGTAGTTTAATAACTTGAAAGCCTGAAAATGAATACCTGAAAATATCATAGTAATGTTCTCACAGAAACACGCAAAAGGACCTTTTAGGACAAAAATAGTTTGAAAAATATGTAATCCAGAACATTAATGGTTCCATTTGATGCTCACTTGAAAACATTCTGCAAATAGTCCTGGTTCAGTTGTCTTCCTTGCTTTTCTACTTCAGTTTGGTTCAGTACAGCTGCTTGATTTTACTTAGGCACAGCCCTGCTCAATGCAGTGACTAGCACCTTAAAGCGAAAGGGTGGCTGTCAAACGTACTAACAACTTCTACATCAAAACCCCAGAAACTTATTTAGTTATGAAAATAAATGTATTTTTTTCTAAAATATGACTCTAAAATTAGACTTCTACATTTGTACTTGTGGATTTATATCCTCATGAGTCTGTATGGTCATGACTGTCCATCAGCAGAGGGAACTGTTGGATGCAGTGTGCTTCAGAAAATCGTGTCACTGATCAGCAGCCTGAACAACCCCAAAGGGGTAGAATTTAACTATCTCTTTTGAAAATCTCACATACCATCAAAAAAGCCCAATAATGGGTGACAGATAAGTGATAGGTGCAGGTGATATTAATACTGTCTTTTGAACTTTTCTGCTATAGGGCTTTTTTACAATATTGCTCTCAAGCAGTATGAGGAAAGCTTATGACTTCTGACAAAGAGAGCTGGCAGTTTAGGTTGCTTTAAAAGATTTTAAACTTATACCTCATTATTTTGAATTAAAACCCCCTTAGAATAACAAATATAAGGATCAAGTCATTAGGTCAAATCCAAATGAAAACAATTTTGCAGATTTCTTCAGCTAATTAATGACTGCAAAATTGATTGACTAGAGATGTTTTTGTTATAACCGAGATTTGATTGTGATAATTTGTATGTCATTTCAATCTGTTTCTGTCAGAAGGTTTGAAAAAAATCCCTTTATTTTTCAATGCCACTTTTGTTCACTGTTTCTATTTTACTTTAATAATAATTCTAAAATGTAAAGCCAAAACTTAGTCTGCCTTCATACTCTAATGCAATGTTATTGAAAATTAGAAAATGTTAGGTCTCTCCCACATAACTGTCTTCTGCTTTTAGTTGACAATGACAAGAACAAAAGGTTGTGGTATGACACATTCTTAGTTCTGAATCTTTACTTTCTGGATGAAAAAGTCAATAAGAACAGATAGCGCTTGGATTCCAAGCTTCCTAATTAGTTCCAGGATTAATTTAAGATGCCAGTGATAAATTTTAAAGCCTTGCATAGTTTTCTTGCTAGAATCCAGCATGACATTTCAAGTTCACTGAGTCACCCTGTGAATTTAAAACTAGCCTGGCAAGGCAGTCACAATGGTTTTGGGTTCTGTGGCCATCTGTCCTTGACTTACTCTGTATGTCATCCATAACTTGATATTAAAAACTCCTGTGAATCTAAGGTTATTTTCAGAGCATAGTCATTATGATCTCTTTATTTAGGGAAATAAATTTAACTATTTCTTTACAATATTCCTTATGGAAAATGTACACATGTATGTTTGGTTTTATACATATCCCAATATCCACTCACAGTACTGGAAAGTAAAACAATAGTTTGGCTTTTCTCCACAATTTATAAGTTTTCTATCTCCAAATAAAAATGAAAGGTAATTTCCTGTGCAGTAAATAGTTCTTGTGATAAATGTATGACATTTATTTCAGCAAATTGGATCATACAAAAGTAGTCACATGAGTGGGCAGTGACTCATGGGTAACAGCAGACAGCTGAAGCCAGAATAAAAAAAAAGTTGCTGAAAAAGGCTGAAAAGCATCATCACATCTGATGTTTCTTAGGTAAACTTCCAGCCCTCTTATACTTTCCATGATTTGTCTTCAGTGCCTTCAGTCTGTGGCTTTCTTAGGATTTTCACATCAACAACATGAGTGACGTTTTCTTCCCAAAACCACCAAACTACCAAACGATAGTTTGACAAGAAAACAATTAATGAATTATTTCAGATTTGCTGCTTGTGGCAAGACATGAGGAGTGAAATCCTTATTAGAGAAGTAGTACCAGAAGCAGTACTATCAAAATGCTTCACTTTATGATTTGATTTGTGATAATAAGTGAGGGAGAGTGGATTTTCATACATCTTTGCATTATTTCATCTGCATTAAAAAAAAATAAATCTTAAGCGTACTATATTTTAATATTTACCTTCCATCACATGTTGATATATTGTCAGTTTCCAGCCTATTGAAGTGCTTCAGCTTGTCAATTAACCTGGTTTCCTATAAATTCCAGAAGTTCCTAAAGTCATAAAAAAATTGTATTTTAATTGTGAAGTTCCACTGCCTCTTTCTGTCATTAAAATAATAGATAAGAGGATCTGGAAAGTGAAGAAAATATTTCTGATGGATGACTTATAAACTATATTTTCTGTTTGAGTGTGTATAATAACTGTAGAGGACCAAATTTTTAAAAGAATAGACATTACTGATCTGCTGAAACCATTACCGTCAGTCTCACCCGTAATTCTCACTTGAGTGTTACATATGATGTTGTTTGTCTATAATTCCTTACGTGCGACTGTGTTTAGATCTATGTAGAAGTCTACATCACTCCGGACTTCCTTGCTAAGGATACATCAGTTTGGATTAAGATAACGAAAGTGGGGAGGACACAAAGCTACAGTCTGTCCTTATATTCCCTACAGGGAGCTGGAGAAATGTGTTCCTAATTAAAATATCTTCTGGAGATGGCTAAGACTGGGTAGGATGTGCCTAAAACACCTAAATGTGGTTTATCTCTTCCTTTCCTTCCAGCTTCTTTGTTTATTTAAATTTCTTCTGGTTTTCTAGGAATTGTTCTGGGGATTGGTAATGCTACACAGAATAAATATTAATTACTTCAGTGATAAAATCCTTCAAGTTCATGCCCTAGAAATCTGAGAACTTGGTGAAAAATTTACTCCAAATCATGAAATTCTATGACCTATAGTCAAAATGCTTCATTGAAGCATCTGGGACACATCCATAATTAAAATATATTAAATTAAATGTGTTGCAGTGACTTGCACATGCCAAATAAAGTTTTAGAAGAATTTCAAAAGAGATTGGAGGTACAATAATGACCACAGGCTTGTTAATTCTTTTAGGTGTAAGTAATGTAAGTAGACATTATGTCTGAAAGCTCTCCCTGTGCTTTTTCTGAATACAAATCTTATCAATCTTATTAGATATAAACTTAACATTTTAATAAGAATGCATATGAGGAAGTTCTTATCATCTGTACCTTTGTTTTAAACCGTAATTTTTATGTAAACTTGTTATTCTAAAAATGTTATGAGCCACTGGTTTCCCTTAAAGATCAAAAAGTCTCCTCTGGATCATGTATTTTATTACTTTTAAGGAGAATTTCTTTTTGTATAGTCCAATTTTGGACTTGCATACATGAAGTATATAAAAATTGAAGCCAGCCATTTTTCTAATACCATTTCCCACCTTTTATGGCAAACAACATAAAATGAAATCAAATGTATCATTAAGCAATATCATTAAAATGCCATCTACCACTAGGAGCATATGGATCATAACTTGTTTCATCATAACTTTGTGCACTTAAACTTTGTCATTGGCTTCATAACTTTGGGAGCTTTGTTCAAGTTTTACCATTGCTAATCTACCATGAATTGAAAATGTCCAATCTTGAATTTTAATTAACCTTGTCTGTCCTTATGAGCTTGATTTTCTGGAGCTTCATATCCATAAAATGTAACTATATTTTTTCAGGAAGATATTTTTTTTTTTTTTAATTTGTGTGTTAGGAATTGAGTTTATTCAAGAAGAGTAGTCCTTTCTTTTACAGAAGCTTTCTAATTTTGTGAGAGTGTTGCTAAGTAAATTTACAGAGGTCCAATTACGAGGGAACGAGATAGCGGTTTCAACAAACTCCTCCTTATGTCATCCTTATGACAGGTGCAGTGTTTCTGTGGGCTTTTTAAGAGACTGAAGGAGAGGAAAACATGCAGAAATCCCTAGGAGAAAGTATGACATGTCACAATTAGGAAATTAGGATTAATCTGCCATGAGACCCTATCTAAATATCAACACAGAATTCAACCTGGAGACTTCTGTAGGGAAGTAAGCACCTTCAGAGGGAGAAAAATAATTTCCTAAAGTAGGGAGAAAATGAAGTTAGATGAATAATTTTTGAAGATGCTTATTTTTCTCTGTTGAGAAAGGAAAACTGATTACCATGGAATGCTTCGATGACCTCTTCAGGCTCATAATATAACACTGTGTATCCAAAATTTATCACTTTTAAGCTTGGGTGATTGACAAAAAACCCAAATACTTTTGAGAAACATAGTTTTCCATTTTATTTTTTTTTTTTTTGCAAGCAGGTTAAAACATAATAATTTTTTCGTCATGAAAAATCATTCAAAAAATTATTTTATTAACAAGACAAAACTAAGGCGAATTTGCAAATCCAAGTATTTAATTATCAAATGGTTCTGTTTGAACTTTATAGTTGGTCACCAAAGTTATTAATTTTCTAGTCAGCTAACTAGCCCTCAAAACATTTTTTTTTTCATGAAACAAATTTTTGCAGGTATTTCTGTGGGCATTCAGCAAATATAATATAAGCCAAGGCAAGTATATAGAAAGGAAAATATAACTACAGCCTGAAGAGATCAAGCTGAAGTGCATATTCTAACTTTGCACTCACTTTGCATATTGTTTTTCTTATTTCTTTTTTTTTTTTTCTTTTTTTTTTTTTAGGTGACTTTGGCTGGTACGATCCATACTTAGAGAAAGTCTGCATTAGTACACAGAGCAGTTAGAAAAACCACTCTATTTCCTGACTGCTTTTCTAAAAGCTGCCTCATATCTTGCTGTAGTTTGACCTTTATTTTCATTATTTAAGTATGGGTTCTTGTTACATGTAGCTGGTGTAGGACACTTCAAATCTCTTCTATTTGTGGATTCATAATGGATGGCTGAGATTTGATGCATATATTGAAATAGTCTGTTAAAAATACTTGTAAAATCCTCCATAGCTTGTAGTTGCGAGTCATAAAAATCATATCTTTCTATGGCTCCAGTCCATGTGTGATTCAAATAGATTTGTGTGTTCAAGGGCAGTATATTATAGACTTTTTGTTGAACTTGAGGAGACAAAAAGACCAAGCAATCAATAAAGACTGATTAATAGGAGTGACAGCAATCTAGACAAAGATAATCCTCTGAAATCCTTTTAGGCTGTTGAGATATATAGAAACAGCTCTGCAAGCAAAACTGTGATCTTCACCTTTTTTGTTCTCTCTCATTCTGTCGAGTGGCACTGCATTAGTTCACAGTTTTAGGACCTGACTTGTTAAATCCCTGATTTGAGTTTTAAATTTATCAATAATAATGGTAAGTTTAAGAAATATTTACTTGTTATATATGGTATATAGACAGATACAGTTCTGCTAAACTCTGCCTTTAAACTGTGCAATATTTTTTTAAGCTTACATTTTTGAAAATTGAGCAGCAGTGTCTTTCTGAGAACAGCAAAAGAGGGAAGAGGGATGCATTAGCTGAAAAACAGGCATGAAGCTGAAAATAAATGTCAGCTGTGGTTTTGTTGGATTTCTTTTATTTATTTTTTTAAAATTTTTTACGTCCAAAATGAATGATATATAGCAAGAAAGTGAGAACATTCTTACCTGTTTGATTTTCAGAAGTCTTAAAATGTAAAGAATTTATTGCAAAATGTGAAGTAGTAAGGACTTGCATTTAACTTTCTACCTTGGTAGCACTGTTTGCTTGTCAGCTGCTGAAGTCTTAACTGGTATGTTTTTCTTGCCAGACATACACATGTTTATAGTCACAACAAGAAGGAGAAAGGGCACAACCAAGTTATTTTGCCTGGCTCCATGCTAGTGTCATATAGCTTAACTGGGGCTTTGTATCTAAAGTCTGATTTCCCTATAACTTTAAAAAAATGCTTTTTGAACACTGCAGAACATGTTGTTTCTTAATTATTCACCCATGGAGTAAAAAAAAAAAATTAAAGAGGACTGAGGTTTTGAAGAAGGAGTATTTTTATTTTTGATCTAGCACGAAAAGGGCCTTTTTTTTTAAAAAAAAGTCACATTATTTACCAGAGCCACAGGGCATCAGAAACTTGCACATCAACAAATTATTCAGCATTCGGTCATCTATTTCTTTTGCTTTGGCAGAACTTTTAATCTGCTTCTATATAATGACAGTGGTTTTGAAATAGTGTATTTGAAATGGCTATAGAAACCAAGTGAAATCTGCTTGTTTTTTTTCTTGTCTTTTAGTTCAGTTTCAGTTTTTTTTCAATGTACAGCAAGGCATTCTCTCAGAGATAATGATGTCTCACTGTAAGTCCATTGCTGTCTTCCTGGGAGCTGGAAATACATTGACTGTAAGCATTTATTGTCAGTGGGACAAACAAGGGTAGCTAGCCTGTCACAGTGAGAACTACTTAGCCTGTTTTGTTATAAATAGAACAATAAAAAATGGCTTTTGCCTGTTTGAAGAGAGCATCATTTAGCTGGATTTATTAATGGTAAACATTAAGGAGAGAGAAATATTTTGTTTCTGTGTCTTGAACATGACCTTCTGTAGTGTGTTCTCAGAAAACCTGATAGGCACAGCCCCAGTTTTTGAGCACTGGGGTCTTCTGGAGTGGTGGACCAGGCTCATAGTGAAGCAGTTAGGTCTATTCTAAGAGGTTTCTAAAGTGAGCAACCAATGAGTCAGCCTCATGAGGGATACAATCAAGGGATGTTGCTGTGTGTAACAGATGCAGTAGGTTAACCTATTCTGAAAGCAGGCACATATAAGGCTATAGGATGGCTGAGGCATACATTTGTCTGTGGTATGTGTTTATTCAGCATTCAGATGTGAACTTCTTCAAGAATTTTAAGGAACTTTAAAGACAATCTCCTGTCAGTATGTTACACAGGGGTACTCCACGTGCTTCGACATGAAATAGAAGAAATATGGACCATCCTACTGAATGGCAATTTCCAGGTGCATTTGATCTCTCTTTGAAAAACACAGACATTAAAATATTTTTTATGGGCAAATATCCTTTTACCTCCTATTACAAGTGTACTCCTAGAGCTGGATGACCACTATATTCTTGGTAGATATTGTATGTACTGAAAAAATGCAGCTTTACAGTAGCTGCATGTATTTTCAATTTGAAGTGAATTCTGGGAATGTATTGTCAAAAAAGAAAAAGTTTTGGGTTTGAATTTTCAAATGGGAATTTTTCTTTTCAGGGTACTCTTTTCACAGAATCACAGAATGACTGAGGTTGGAAAGGACCAGGAAATCTGGAGGTCATCTAGTCCACCCTCCCTGCTCAGTGTCACGTAGAGCAGGTTGCCCAGAACCGTGTCCAGACAGCTTCTGAATATCTCCACGTATGCAAACCCCGCAACCTTCCTGGCCAACTTGTTCCAGTGCCAGACACCTCTGCAGTAAAAGGGTGTTTCCTGGTGTTCAAACAAAACTTCCTGTGTTTTGGTTTTGTCTGTTGCCCCTCCTCCTGTTAGCAGGCATCACTGAAAAAAAGCATAGCTCCAGCTTGAGCAGTCCCAGCTCTCTCATCCTTTCCTCGAAGGAGGGAAGCTCCAGTTCCTTCATCATCTTTCTGGTCCTTTGCTGGACTCTTTCCAGTAGCTCCATATCTCTGCTGCACTGGTGAATGCAGAACTGGACACAGTACTCCATGTGTGGCTTCAATAGAATTGAGCATTGAGGCAGGATCACCTTGTTTGTAGTGCTGGCAACACTCCTCATGCAACCCAGGATACTGTAAGCGTTCTTTGTGGCAAAGTCATATCCCTGGCTTATGTTCAACTATGTGTCTGTCAGGACACTCAAGTCCTTTCCTGCAAAGCTGTTCTCCAGCTGATCAACCCACAGCATACACTGGTGCTTGGGGCTGTTGCTCCCCAGGTGTTGGACTTTGCACCTCCCCTTGAATTGAATTTTTTATTCTGAAAATTCTAACTTAAAAGCAAGAATTTAAAGCTCATAAAGAAAAGGAGATTAAACACTTAATAGGGCTTTATTTAACCTCACATAACTTTTGTCAGTTTATCCATTGTGCCAAAAAAAAAAAAAAAAAAAAAAAAAGAAAAAAAAAAGCCTTTAAGGACTCCTTTAGGGTATTTTTTTTTTTTTTGCACCTTTCTTTCTAATTTTTAGATTCCTATAGAAGGTCAATATCAGAAAATGATACAGCAAGTTTAGAATATGAGACTTTGTCATGTAGAACATGAGCAACTTTATCAACTTGTTAGTAGAGACCAATTGATATAAATTATTTGCTCTAGGTTTAAGCAGTCCAATTTTACAGTAGTATATAATTTTCAGTTGCAAAATTGATGCATAAACTTCAGTTGCATAAACTTGGTGAAGAGAACAGTTAATTCTATACACTTGTGCTTAACTGGAGCACAATGCCAGCCATTGTACCACGTTCAGCCTACATGTGATAGGCATATTTCATTTAGAAATATCCACCATATGTTTTATTCTCACACCTTCATTTAGGAATGGATGTTGTACTACTGGTATGCAGCTTGCATAGATGCTCCTCAGGTTCATGGAAGTTCCTCTTAGATTCCTCAAGAACAGGTTTAAAGCAAAATTATGTTCAGTAGGAAGATGTCTTCTTCTGTATTCATACAATGGAGTTTGCCAAATCTGCTTCAGCAAAATTGCAACAAAAACCAATAACGATGAAGAGGATTGGGGGTAGTGTCTCGCATGAGGGAAGATAAACAAGAATCTTAACAGTAAATAAATCAGACAGCAAGAAGAACTAAGGACTGAAAGACTGTCAGGGCTTTTGCTAAAATTAGAAAATTGATAACCATATGAAACATGGAATAATTTTTGTTTTGTTATCCCTGTTATCTCATTAAACTTCTCCGTTGAGTCAGTTCTGATTTACAATAAGTTTTGAGTAACCAGCTTGTTCATAAAATCTGTTAATACTAATAGCCTAGAAAATTTTTGCATATGTATAGAAATAAAACCATCATGATAACCTTAGACAAAAATGCTTAGAATTATGAAGATTATTTAGCTCCTTGTGAAATGTGACATTTTCTTTTGGAATATTTAGTATGTAAGAGGAGGAGATTACTTGAATGTCTGCCTCTATTTGGTTTTATTTATTTCAGTGTTATTATAACTTTTTTCTTTACAAGCGATGGAAATTTTTTGTCTAAAGAACTTTTCACCTCTTAACAAATCAAATATCTGATGACAGTTTGTTTGTGCTCTGCGTTCACAATTATCAAAACAAAGGACAGCAAATTGGATTGTTTCTCTGCATAAAAGCCAGAGTGCTAATTATATACAAGGCGTTAATTTTAAGGACAAAGCTTGTGCACTTTTGATCTCTGGAACACATTTATTCTTTCTTGAATTTTATAACGTGGTCTGAATGAAGAAGAACTTCTTTCTTGTTTGATGAAATTAGCTTTGTTTAATAAAGTAGCTATATGCGAGGACAGTTGTTGAGCTGAAACACTAAAGCAGCATTTGTGCTTTCATTGAACACTGAATTAACCAGTATTGCACATGTATCAGTTTTGTAGTCTCTGGGATAGTTTCATGGTGATAGTTTCATGAGGTTCCTGTCTAATATAAATAAATATTGCTTGACCTTTCCTACTAATGATGCAGGAATTTACAATGGATGGCACTATAAAACAGCCAGCATTTTAAAGCCACACAGGGATCTCAGCTCATGTTTAAAATGATAGGATTTTTTCTTCTTCCTTTGAAGATTATAGATTGGGAGTGGCATATAATAAGTCATTCAAGCTGCATTAACATAAAATGAATGCAAATCAACTGGCCATAATGGAAAATTGTGTGAATAACTAATTGAGTATTTGCAGTTCAAAATTAACATGACCTTCAAAAAATTATGTCAGCTAAACCCTCATGTTTCTCTGGGAGAAGGAGAGGTCTTTCTAAATGGAAAATTTGGAATTAATGCTTGATTCAGGATGCTCCTTTTGACCTGGAAGGGAAAAAATATGGTTCTGAGTCTTCGTAAAAAGAATGGAAATGAAGTGTAGGTTACCAATCTGCTACTAGAAAGCAAAGCCACAAGATTTTACCTAATATCTCAAGAATTAGCATTCTCACTGGAAATCTTGTTGCATTTATTTTTATATGTTGTAAAAACAGCATCATTGATGATTGATCATTGGCTCAACCTTAACTAGTGTGAAATAGCTCTAATAAGACCAAGAAGACATTTGGGGGGGTGGGGAGGAGGGAGAGCACGACAGAGACCGCTGCTACGGTTTCTCATCCAGTTAATATTTTATTTCTCATACCAAAAGGACAAACTGGTTATATACAAAGAATGCAAACCCTTGCATGATCTGCTAATGTAAGTTTAATTTTCTTGGGTGTTTGCCTTGGATTTCTTAGTCTTTATGCCTACAGAAGTCATTATACTTGAAGAAAGATTTTAAAGCCAGCACAATGAAGGAATTAATTGAATTCAGGTTATCTGATATTCTGAGTGAAAAACCACAATGTCATGGAAGGAACTGGAATTATTTTTACAATAATGACATAAAACTTAACCTTTCATTTAGAATATTCATAAAACTTTGATTGAATTTGGAAATATATTTATAAAATTGTTTGTAAGATGTATTATTTCCAAAATAAATGTGTTTGGCTTTTGTTTAAACTGTTCCAGCTGAGATGAAAATCAGGGTCTATGTTATAAAATTGTAATATTTTGGCATAAATTTAGTTAATATCTTTATTAGCCATAATTCATTTTTCAATATTCTGTACTGAACTCAAATATGGAAGTGGAGTTTATTTTATTTGGTTTTAATAAGTTATATGCTGGAACAATCTTCTAAGATTCGTTTCCTTCATTCCAGTCTCAAAGATATAGACAGACTTCTTTGGTTTTATAATTCTCATGTTTAATGAGACTAATTTAATGATTTTATTGCTTTTTTTTTTTTTTTTTTCTATCATAGGACACATGCAGATTTGCTTTCTGCATCTTTTATTTCTTCTGTGTCCTGGAGTTTGACATTTATTAATCTTCATATTCTGTATCACACAGTTGTCTTCCGAGCTCTGATAAGTATTTAGAACTTTGCTTGTTTTTTGGTTCCTGCAACTCAGATGTTGCTGTTAGGATAACCTTGGAAATGTCATAACATTCTTAAAAACAACCTTCATAATATTTTTGCTGTTGTACTTTGAAATAATTTCTGAATTTAATCATAGAAGTTACACCATCAAGGTAACTTTAGAAATGCTACACAATTGTGGGGATAAAGTAAATAAAATAAATGTTTCATTATAATATCTGTAGCAATAGAGGCTTTTTCTGAAGGTTTACATTGTAGAAAAATAAATACACATGAAAAACAATAGTGACTAATTCTGCAATTTCCTTTCTTCTTATTTTTTTACAGATCTAAGTACATATCACTGGAATATTTTTATGCTATTTATAGATGGAAACCACATAAAGATGTGGAGGCTTTCTAAGTATCTAATTTTAGACATTAAATTGTTTTTTGCAGAAAATATTTAATCTAAGAAGGAGATATTAACAGCTCTGACTTTACCTTAATGAAATGAATGATTCTACAGGAAGCAAATAATTTCAAAATTGACATCACAGTGCAAGAAGGCTACACTTCTGCTCTCTCTAGCTAATGGCTTATATAATAACAAAACTGATAATGTTTAACACTTACAGACTCCCTGGAAACCACATCAAAAATGTTGGAATAGATGTGTTGTGAAAGTGAATATTTGAAAAAAATGTTTGAAAAAAAAAAAAAATTAGTAGAAATATTTTAGTGCCAAGTCTTTCTTTGATTCAGTTTGTCGGTACTTCCGGTAGACCCCAGTCTCCTAGGTTAATAACAACTGAAGCAAGTTACAGATTACTGAAAATATGTTGTGGTACATTTGGATTTATAACTTTGGTTCTGATATTTATTGGTTAGCATGGATATAAGAGTAATATCTAGAGGAAAAAAAAAAGAAAGCACTGCTGGAAAAAAATATTGTTAAAAAAAAGAAAAGGAACATCAATTCCCCAGCACACAGTTCTGAACACCTTAAATTTGGAGCTAAATATATTTCAATGTATCTTTTTCTTTCTTTTAAGAAATATATGTAAGAATGCTATCTATTTAGAATATAATATTTTGTCTGTGTGTGTTTGTATGCAAATATACATATAATACATGCAAAGCTATCAAAATAAACATGACCAGTGAAACAAAAATAGGAAGAACAAATTTTTGAGAACATTCTGTCCAGCTGGAATCCCACTAATACTGGAGTGATTTGTGTCTCCCAGATCCACTCTTACTATCTCCAACTTTTGGGGATGAAGATGCTACTGTCATTCCCATTATTTATCCTGATTAAACTAGCTCCTGTCACTGTTGTACCAGCATAACATGCAAATCATATAATTGTGGACTTAGTTGTGTTTATGTTACCTTCTTTACCTTTCAAAATTGTGGTAGCTAAAATTCCTCATGATACAAAGTCACCCACAGCTGCTACTGTATCAGAAAGTATCTAAGAAGAAAGGTGGTGTAACCATAAAGAAACACGAATTGTTTTCCTCATGCTCCTTGGATGATGTTTGTTAATTTTTTTATGGCTGTTCTGGGTTCAGCAGTAGCAGTCATTTTTCTCCTTCTTAGTAGCTGGTGCAAGCACTGTGTTTTTGAGTTTCGGCTTGGGAACAGAACTGATGACAGCAATGTTTTTAGTTACTGCTCAAATGTTTAGTCTGAGCAAGGACTTTGTGAGATTACAAAGTTTGGAAACTTCTGATGCCTTTGAATGTTTTCTGAGCCATGTTCCCACATATAATTGATCTTTATAGCATCTTGATTGTATAAGAGTTAGCAATTTTCTCTTCTAGAATCTCTCTAACAGCCCATTCAAAGACAATGTTCTTTGCAACTGGTGTTGTATGAAATTACAATTATGAGTGAACTTTAATGATGAATATAATGTTTTCCTAACCCAATGAATATCTTCATACTTCATTCAGCTGACTGTTTGGTATCTGGCACTGGCAACTGCAATTACAGAGTCACTGATAAAGGCACTTTTATAGAGGAGTGATAATGACAAGGATCATCTCATACCGTATTCACAGAAAAGGCTTCTACTCTTGATCTCTGCCTGTCTTAAGGCAGTGCTGGTATATTTTTTCTTCTATGGTTAGAAGTTACTCTGTTGTCACATCTGAAACACTTCTTTTTTCTTTAGTAGTGGTAAGAATTGACTAATCCATGTCAGTAATGTGCTTTTGCAATAGTTGTTTTCTTTCATTCATTAGAACTAGCCAGGATTGGTGAGTAGGTGGTGATTTTGAGCTACTGTGGACAAAATCAGCTTCCTTTGTTTTGGACAAATTTCAGTTGCCCAGAAATGTTCCATTTCTACCAATTCTGAAGGCAGTTTTCTGTGCTTAGTCAACAGTTCCCAATGAAACTTCCTTAGCTTTTTGTCATACTCTGCCTTTGAGGACATAGCTTGTTAAAATGCTTGGACAACCATGCTTAAGAACACCATTACTGTGGCTGTCATAAAAAAAATTTTGTGGCCTCCTAATGATCTATTCTTCCTTCTGCTTTTATAATACAAAATGCAGATTAAAACTAAGCATCTTTTTTTCCTTGCAATACCTGCTTTTTTTTTGTGAACTCACTTTTTGTCAAAAAACCCCAACACATCAAAAGCAGAAATTTGCAAAAGAAAAACTGAAAAACAAGTATCTATTTCTTGGATCTATAGTTTTTGAGGTATTTTGTCAACTGTTACCTGTCCATTGCAGGGCTCTTGGCCAGATATTACTCCAAGTACACTTTGGCGAAAGATTTTTACAATGCATCACAGTGGCTCATGGAGTGGGAAGACTACAGTACATTACAGGAGATACAGCTTGGTATTATGAGTGATGTCAAGACATGACATTTCCTAGGAAGTCAGAGTCAGTCACTGTATAGCTTGTCATTGCATAGATTTCACTGGATGTCATTGTGCTTAAATCTTCAAAAACTTTCTCTTTTCCTGATTTGCTCAGTACCTGGTGCATGTGAGGGTGTCTGGGATGAACTGAGAGAAGCTATTTTGGACAAATTAATGGTGTTCCTTAGTATCTACTAATTTCCAATCTAGACTTTTCTGCTTTGCAATTTAAAATGTTATAGATCTTTATTTCTAAATATGTTAAAAATGGATGGACATATTCATGAATATTGAAATTATTTGCAGCGCAGTCTTTTTAGCAATTTATGGTGCTTCCATAAAGTCTTTCTGAGTAAGTTTAGCTCTTATATTAGCAGGTATGTCATGGCATAATTCATTATGAATATCATTCTTGGAGTGTTTAGGCTTTTGCTTCAGTAGTATTGGAAGTTGTATATAGTCTCTTTTGGGTGGAACTTGAAAAAAGATTAACAATGTTTTGTCTTTCCTCCTATATGCGCATTTTTCACTTTCAGCCATTCAAAACACATAATTATGCATCTAAGGTTTAGAAATGTTAATTCTTACGAAACAAGAAAAAAATGCTTGAATAAGATGGGTGTCTACCACAGATGGGTATCTTGTGTCAAATATAGCCTGTAGCCATCAGTTTCATAGAGGACTCCAGAGTGCTAAAAGAGTAATCTAAAACGGTGGCATTGAAAAACCCAGTTAATAGTGATAGATGTCAAATCTTTCTAATATAATGCCAACAAATCTGAAAATTCAGTGTTAACAGAGAAAATGAAAAATGTAAGTGATTCATTCTTTTGACTGCATCCTTTTTTACAGTCTTTCATAATTCACCTATAGGTTTTTTGAAATGGATTTTTAAGTGGAAGCTCTTTCATATATTCCTGCCGACAGTCATGCTAGGGGATTATTCCTGTCAATGTTCATATTAGAATAGTAGAATCATAGAATAGGGTTGGAAAAGACCTTAAGATCATCTAGTTCCAACCCCCCTACCATAAGAAGGGACAAATATTATATTTTAGAGCTAACTGTCTGGATGTACAAAGTAAACACAATATCATTGCTTTATCTCATGGTATATAGCAGATTTTCATTCAACTGAAAAATTACTAATTTTCACTTACGTAACAATTGTATTTGTGTACATATAAATGCAAATTTAAGAAAAAATATCAAGTGATGTGGAGTTGCAAACAGCATGCAGATACTGCTTACACAAAAGATCACTTATGGCTTATGAGTAATACTGTAATAATATACTAAAACTGAAAAAATATTTAGATTCCTAGAAAAGGCATATGACAGCTTGGGTCTGAGCACCCATTTCAATTTTCCTAAAAACCTGGACTACTTGTCAAGGCCGTACACATGTCTAAACTTATGAATTCATGACTGAATTTATGTATTTAATAAAGCAGTGTTAATACCTGACATTTATCACGCATACTTCCTCAGGCATCTCAAATTGGATCTCATGCCATATTACTTGTACTAATTGAAAAGCAACATGCATGATATCTTGATTTCAGCTGGTACTCGCAGTTCCCAAATAGCTTGGGTTTTATAGATTCAGCTAAGTCATCTGTAAGAAACCCATCACAAAACACAAATCTTTGAAAAATTATTTATAATAATTTCATATTACGCAACAAATAAGATCTAAAAATGCATGAAGACCACCAGCGTAAGTGACATTTATACGCAAACAGAACTCATCTCCTGGTTTAGTCTTTTAGCTTTTGTACAATAGAATAGCTGTAATTAAACTAATTTAGACTGTAGATGAAAAATAGCTTCATATATGGTAGAGCAGTTCATTTAGCTGGAGAAAACATTAAGCTTTTAATTGTTCTCAGTGGCATTGCATCTGACCCGAAGCAGGTGAAAGTGTAACAGATTCAAATATTCCCTTATACAAAAAAAACTGAAGTGGTTGTATCTCTTGTTTTAAATGATTCAAAAAATATTAAATGTGAGAAATATTTCTAGAGATACAAGGAATCAGATTGTCTCATCAGAAGGTCAAAGGCTGAATGAGTAGCATTGATCTCCTTCAGTGACAGGATCTGATAGAAGCAACTGTAGGTGATCAGCTGACACCTTCTGAGGCTGAGATAAGAAAAGACTAATTTGCAAGTGTAGTCTTGCTTTTGATCTGTCTGTGGTTTTCAAATAATGACGTTAAACTCTGGTCCAAAATTTGCATTCTTTTAGTGTGAAATGGCTTTAATGCACTTTGAAAATGAGAGGAGATTCTGCCAGCCTTAGAAAGATTTTCCTGAATTTGCTGACAGAACAGTCAGCAATGTGAATTGAATGGCCTTGGAGAATGTTTAGATGTTATCGAGCATTTAGTGCAATTGATAAAATAATTGCATTTGTGCAATAACATTAAACTTTCAAAAAACTACCTTTTCTTAAATTTCCATTTTTATAAATTTATGAAGCAAAACAAAACTAGAAATACTAAGTCAGTTACTTGAGTATGCCTTTGCTTCCTCCTGGTATCAGTGGAAAATTGTGTCAGGTAAATTATGATGGACTGAACTCTGTTAAACAGTCTGTAGAATGAGCACTGTCTTGCATTTTCCAGAAGTGCAAGCAGCCAAAGGCTGCATCTGGCACAAAGAGCCTAAATAGATTGTGTACATTAACAACACCAGAACAAAGTGCACACATTGAAAAAGCAATCTCATTTTGTTCCTGGATGTTCATGTATAGTGAATAATATATTTTGAGTAGATATTTTTAATAGGCATTAACAAACAAATTGCACGTGTATTATAGTATAATATGGATATTTTATAAATGTCAAAAGATATTGCCTTTTTTACAGTGTGGAATACTTTAGGGTTTGAAATAGGAGCAAAACAGCTATTCATTTGATTGCTGAAAAGTTGGGGATATTCTTTCCATTTTGTGTATGCATAGGACGTAAACTCTGAACTTATTTAGGAAAATTATTTTTCTTTTTAGTCATAAGTATCTTGTAGAACTTGATAAAAGGTATATTCAAATTACACTAAATGCTGATCTTACCAATGAATACTAAAATTATTAAACACATATTATCTTTCTAGTTTTTATGTTTGACAGAGAAAGAGCTTTTGGGTTTATGTGAAAACAAAACTTCAGGTGCATTACATGACTTTATGAATCTCAACTCAGTTTTGCATACACGTATTGCATTTCTGCTGAATTCTTCCAGTTCAGGAAAAGTTCAAACAAGAAGATAAAATCGATTTCTTACCCAGATCCTATTCCTGGATTGGTGTTTATGGTGGCATTAAAGAATAATTCTTACCATCCACTCATATAGTCTCAAAATGTACTTTTTAAAACTTTCATAAAATGACCTTAACCTGAGATCCAAGCTCACCTATGGAAGGTTAAGCTTTAATTCCCACATATTAAGGGTTTGACCTAAAGGATTTGGGAGTTTTATTGTTGTTGTTGTTTGCTTGTTTGTGGTTTTGTTTGTTTGTTTGTTTGGGTTTTTCTGTTGTTAGTTTTGTTTGGGTTTTTTTTATAAAATCTGTGGTGTACCTGATTCCTGTAAGGATCTTCAAACAGTAAATGATTCTTTGGTCTACTGACTGGAATTCCATTTAGCAAAAAGTAAAAGAGAAACTGTCATCAAAGGGAGAATAGATTACAGGTCTGAAGAAGAGCTTCTGTGCTGAAAGCTCATCTATGTCTTTCACTGATATCAGTTGGTGTAATAAACTACAATTGCTGAGAGGAAGCAGCAATACTTGCTCCAGGCCCAAACTGTACAGGGGCCTCAAGTTTCCTCAAAGGAAGGAGGGAGGAAGGAGACCGTTAACCCGGGAGGCTGGCAGTTAGTTACAAAAGAAAACAACAAAAAAAGGAGGAAGAGGACAGTCAATAGCAAGGGGTTTCCTCCTAAACCTGTTGTCGCCACCCAGAACCGCTTTGCTGTCCTGCAGGGGGCTAATGAGGAAATGCACTTGCATCAAGAACAGCCGCTGGTGCGCTGCTAAAGAAGATCTCTACTGGTGCTGCCAGGAAAAAGCGGCGGGTCGGAGTAGTGGGGGACTCTACTTTGAAAGTCACAGAGGTCTGTCAGCCTGACCCGCTCTCACGGGAGGTGTGCTGCCTACCAGGATCACGCATCAGGGATGTTGCAGAGAGGCTGCATGCTTTGGTAAGTCCCATGGACTATTACCCACTTCTAGTGATACATGTGGGTGCTAATGATACAGATAGCAGGAGCCTGGAGTACATAAGGAAGGACTACAGAGGCCTGGGAGAGGTGGTTGGGGGCTCTGGAGCTCAGACATTCTTTTCATCAATTCTTCAGGATAAAGGGGAGGACCTTAAAAAGTCTAGGAGGATTGGCCAGGTTAATAAATGGTTAGAAGGGTGGTGCCATAGTCAGAGATTTGTGTATCTGGACCATGGGACTCGATTTAGGAGGCCAGGTCTACTGGGGGCTGATGGCGCTTGTCTGACAAAGAAGGAGAAGGCAGTTTTGGTAGGACACTTGCCAGACTGGTCAAGGATGCTTTAAACTAGATGTGTTGAGGGAAGGGGGCATCATTCCATCCCAACACACCCAGTCAGTTGCCAGCACCTATAATAAATGCTTGAAGCAATATAGAGATATTCAAGCCACTCCAGCCAATGAGCCGGCTTCATCTGGAGCTCAGCTCAGATGCCTTTATACAAACACCTGTAGTATGGGAAACAAACAAGAGGAATTAGAGATGTGTGCATGTCTACGGGGGTAGGATATAATAGGCATCACAGAAACATGGTGGGATGGCTCCTATGACTGGAGTGTTGGAATGGAAGGTTACAAGCTTTTTAGGAAAGACAG
>JBCJKH010027540.1:31493-42176 GCA_039877255.1 Loriculus beryllinus | reverse complement strand
CCTGACCAATTTGGTGGCCTTCTATGATGGGGCTACGGAACTGATGGACAGGGGTAGAGCAGTTGACGTCATCTACCCGGACTTGTGCAAAGCGTTTGCCAACCTCATGAAGTTTAACCATGACAAGTGCAAAGGTCCTACACCTGGGTTGGGGCAATCCCAAGCACAGCTACAGATTGGGCAGAGAAGAGATTCAGAGCAGCCCTGCAGAGAAGGACTTGGGGGTTCTTAAGATCCTTTACAATCCTAAGGATTCTATGATTCTATGATTCTATAATTTATCTTCTTAGTCTCATTTTCTCCAGGCTAAACAAGCTCAGTTCCCTCAGCTGGCCCTCATGTATCTGTAAGGGAATATGTATATTTATTGGACTATAATAAAGAAATAATAACAAGTCACTTTTCTAACATCCACCATGAACAAACATTTGGAAAATAAATATTCTTTTCTTCTCAGAATAAGTTCTCACATTCGAGCTATATATATTTAAACTCATTAGAGATTAACTGTCACTGATATACACAGAAAAAGACTCAGCAAAATTTCTTAGTATTAGCAAAGAGTGATGATGATGTTAATGGGCTTAGAAAAAGGAAGTTTACTTGGTTAATCTGTTCAAGTGAGAAAGTGTGTACATCTGCATGTCACTATGTGACAGACATTACTGAAAGATTCTTCTTGCAGGTGTAATGCAGTGTTTTGTCTTTAGTTGCATCCTGGTTGTAGTGTTTTGTCTTTAGTTCTATCCTGGTTGTAGTGGTTTGGTTTTAGTCCCAACCTGGTTTTCCATTGAAAGAGATTTTAGCTTTACCTCTTAAAGTAAATTGATTTACTTTTATGAGTTACTATAGGGTCTGAGTATTTAAAGAGGAAGTAATAACATTTATTAAATAGAGATAGAATTCACAAAAAGAATGGTTATCATGATGTCATGCATAATATTAATGTCATGCTTAATTTCAAAGAGAGAGATAGGTATTTTAAAAAAAACAACCTTAACCAAAAGCCAACAAAAAACCCTCCGATGTCTCTATCTTTTGAAGATATAAACTGCTATAATGAAATAACTATTATTATTGCTGTTCATATATGCAGTAATGGAAATTTCTTAAGGTATACTTTATAAACAATAAATACCCTAGAGCAGACTGAAAAGTAGCACAAAGTCTATTATTAGAGATATTCTAAAGCATTAGGTTTCTAGTTTGCTTGGCCTCATATTGTGCTTCTAATATATTTTATCATATAACCTAAGCATGACATTAGTTGAAATTCAGCTTTCATAGTTCAGTATATTAAAGCTCAAAGGTAGGCAAATGCTGATTTTCTATCAAATATAGCCCTCTTGAAATTACACAGATCTACATTCAGTATTTACATATTTACCTAACTTGAAATATGTTTTAGACTTTATTTGCTTATATAAAACTGCTTTTATTTTTTCATTAAAAAAAAGGATTTCTAATAATTAATAGATAAGAAATATTTTATTCTTAGATTATTTGTTCTGGTGCGTCTTGACTGTTAATGATCAAATGTTGTTACAATGTGATGGCAACAATTGCTCTCATTGCAGCTGTCATGGATATGTCCATATCACAAAAAATTCTTCTTTATGGCCTATAAGCAGAATGACCTGGTAGCTAAATTTTTTTTTTGGTTGTTGAGTGTGTAAAGCCACATATATATATCCTTACATATCCACTAATATATAGATTTTCAGGGTTTTTTTACTTTGAAAGAGTATGGACTGAAGCCTTAAAGGAGGCCAGCCATTAAATTTCACTCATCAAAACTGTTAATTTTTACAGTTACCACTGTAGGGGCAAAAGCAGTGCAAAGGAGCTACTGGCCATCTCTCTGAAGTTCGTTAATGGGTCCTGGTAGAACAAGTTGTTCAGAACTGCACCATTTCCATATTTCCTGTTATCTCTGATTATATGATTAAATAGTACGATTTATCATGAGCTCCTGTTACGATTTCTCATAAATCTGATAGAAGGGTAGATTTAAATGCAAAGAGAGCTGTTTCTTTGGAAACTAGTCAGTAGAGACTGACGTATAGAAATCCAGACTGACCTAGAGAAATGCTATGTAGATACACTTGTTCCCAGGTCTGTCTGACCATAGCCTTTCATTGTTTTTAACGATCCTATGTAATCTGCTTTGATTATTCTAGGGCAGAGAGATTTGCAGTGTTGTTTTGGAGTATGACTTTGCAAGAAATGTAATTCTTTGCACAACAATTCAATGTTTTAAAACTTGGTGTCATGCTACATTGAAATAACTTCCTCCTTTTTCTTCCCAAATCTCAAACTCCTCTGGAAAACGTAAACCCTAGTGTCTCTGAATGTGTCAAGAGTGGCTTGCTGCCTTTCAGTTGTAATCCTTGGAAAATTTGTGGCCCAAAACTGACTGAAAGCAGCAGGTGTCAAAATACATCTGACTTGCAGGATGCCATAGTATTTCTACCTCCAGCTTTCTACTTGTGCTGCTGGAGACTGAATTTCATTTTTGATAAATTTGTTGTTAAGAAATCAACATTTTTCAACATAAAAAAGACAAAGCAAACAAATTCTGTCAATAAATTTCTAAAACAAGTGGATTGCAGTCATCCTGCTTTTCAGTTTAATGAGACTGCTGAGAAACAATGGTTTGATTAATGAATACAGTATGCTTTATTTAGAGCTCAAGATGAGGACTTCTATACATACCACCAGATGAGGTCCCTTTCATAGACCTCAAATTTTATTAACAGCTAATCAGATTATCCATATGATCATAGCAGACAGAAGTATGGATTGTCGTATGGCTTGTGATGAGTTCCATAAGATGTTTTATACTGATTCAGAGATCCATCCTCAAGATAATTTTTGCTAAAAACATAAAGAAATGTAAAATTTTAAGTAGAAATTTTGAACACTAATTTTTACATGACAGTAAACTAGAACCTAGCACAAAGAAGAGAGCTGAAATGCACTGAGTGTGCCTTGCTGTGGAAACTGTGTGGATTTCAAAGGTAATATTACAAATAGAGTAGTGTAATACTCTAGATAAAACGTAATAAAGATACCTGTGAATAAAGGGCATAATCTCTTTGCCTGTAATAAAGAAAAGAAAATAGTTTTGAGAAGGCTGCATCAGTGCTGAGTATTGCAAAACCTTGGCATTTTACACTGTGTCCACGATAGCCAGACATTTATCCACATGTGCAAACTGTTCTGGACCCTGTCAGATCTTTCAGCTTCACATTAGTCACTGTGATTTGTAAGCCAAATTTATTTAATTCTTTTTTCTTACACCCTTCCTGTCTGCCAAATCAGAAGTATAGAATAAGAATCAGTGATTGTTCTATCTGAAACTCCCTGAACTTGTAAAAAGTAATATGTAGCTCCGTTTTTATGATATGTGATGTATTATAAGCTTGTGGCTATGATGAAAATTGTGAGACCAGCAAACAACAAGACATGAAACTGATTATGACTTTCAGAGCAATATAGTTTTGAGACATTCTTCAGAAAAGCCAACTTCAGTTTCTTTTTGCAGTGAATGTCCCTTACTTAGGTAGCCATGGAATAGCATGCTGTAAGATGGAAGAGTTTCTGTTCCTCAGTACCAAATGCAATACGGGCCAAAAATACTCTTTAGTATTCATCACTCCTGGAAACCATATTCTTAGAGCATTGACATCCCTCACCTTAGTATTTGCCTCATTAGTTACATTGGAAATGATATAACAGGTAATATTTTCTCTTGAAGACTTAACAGCTGCGTAAAGAATTGCATATATATGGGCTAATGATGTGTTGAGGCTACTGCTTACTGACAGCGAACATTACATCCTTTGTTAAAGTGGGGTTCACAGGGCTTTGTGTGTATAGCCACATCTCAATTATCAGCGCTCTGTAATCTGACCAATGGTCTGTTACCCCCATATTTTAGCACTCAACACTGTGATTTTTAATTAAAGTCAGCCATTTGTATGAATTGATTACTCTGTTCATTATCTTGACAATTTCATTACTGTATCAGGTAAAATAAAACATTTATAGCAAGAGAAAAATATATGAGCTATTGTAAGGTTCAAGGAGGTTCATCACGGCAGTTGGCTGAGGCTGTTATCATTAACATCAATGGAACAGGTCACAGTTCCTGGTATACCACATGCCAGTTATTTCCTTTTAAATGAATTATACATGTGTTCATTAAAATTCATCAAGTACTCGAGGAACATGAACATTACAAGCATTTGTACCCTGCTTGCTCATTCACAGTAGTGATATGCATGTGTAGCAGTGCTTAGAAGGATTTGACTATGAAAGGTTTTGCATGCATGATAATGCTTCTAGGAGCTACATTCAGTATGAGAAAGTTATTTGTGTGACTTTGACCCCACACCAGCTGACAATTCAAGAATCAAACTTTGCTCTTTAAAGTGTACTTCTATGCACTGCTTATGAATTCCAGGCAAATGCATGCCCTGAGGAGCAGCTGAAACGTTTGTTCAGATTTAGGTCTGAGAGCTTGAGTGGGAGGACAAAGAAGTACAGCAGACAAGCTCTAAACCCTGAGACAACCATCTTGATGAAGAGTTTTCTATATACCACCGTGTGCAAACCACCAAATGAAGTTATCATCAGGCCCTTTTGTACTGGAACAATTACTATTTTTCTGGTGCTAGTATGTCAACAGCAGCTTAGCTTGCAAAGACGTCACAGAGATGTTGAATAGAAGGGAACACTGGCACATGTCCTCTCTTTGAATGCCATGTAGCTGTTTCTGTTATGCATACCGGTGTGATGCCCAATTTTAAGATATCTAGACTGTTGACAGAGGCCATTCATTAGAGTGCATTGGTCATTTTTCCTAAGGATGAGAGAATAGAAAAATGGAAGGAACTGGGGAAAGAAGGAAAATCATGTGGAGAGAATGGTCTGGGTTTCTCAACATCAGAAAAGTGATGTTCTTTCCATTGAAGATTCCAGCTTTAATTTTCAAAAGGACATAATAATATTTTCCTTAGCATTGAATGCAATTTTTCTTAGCAATTTTCAGTAAGCCAGTAGAACATAGAAGTATTGCTTTTCAACATTAGGAGCATCTTCAAAATGATTCAGTGAGCAAATTTCTCAGGAATTAGGTTTAGTGTTTAGGAAGAGGTACACATGTATTCCGGCTAATTTACATTTCAAAGAGGTCCATCCTCTTCACACTGAGGTCATTGAGTCTCCACTTCTTGTGCTACAAGGTCTGGCTATAGCTTTGTTGTTTTGGGAATTCAAGCATCTCAACATTCTGACTTGCTAGGCAAGTGTTCTAGTTACTACTTATATAAAAGATAGAAACTCAATAGCATCCATTCTCCTTGCACTATAGTGTTGTACTATCAGTGTTACTTAGAAATTTTTAGAGCACTGTTATCAGTTCTGAGCTTGTTCCAGCTCTGTGTTTCTGTATCCAGACTGAATCAAAATGTTGAAAACTGGTACAGTTTGCATGTTCACGCTGAGACATTTGTCTGCAAAGAAAAATTTGTTTACTCTAGGAAATATTGCAGACTGCATACAGAAGGACTCTCCCCATTCATTTCCCCCAGTTTGTTTATGTTCTAACAGACTTTCTGAATTGCAGGATTCTAGTCTTTCTCTAACTCAAGTGACAAATTCCCAACTAAAGCAAAATTTGGGATGTGTGTATAGACTAATACAAGAAACCAGGTACTTTAATGACTCTTCTATGCAGTTTTGTCATAAAAACTGCAAAGCAGAAGTAGAAACTGCATGAACTGCAGAAAAAAGGTATTTGATGTTACTTTCCATGGTCTTGAGGGCTCTCTGTAATAGACTTCCTACATCTCCATTTAAAACACATTTGTGTACATGTAAGCACGTGACAACTGTGAGGCTGTCCCTGTGTACTTCTCTGCTGTCTTCTGTTGTGTGCACTATTCATGGGATATTGCTTAAATATCTTGAATACAGATACATGATGTATCACCAAAATAAAAGAATTATTATCACTAAAAAATTTTTTTTATTTATTTTTTTTTAGCAGTGGAAAGCTGGTGCCAGTGGTAGCAATGACACATTGTTTAAATGTGGAAAATCTTGTAAATTAATAATAACAACTCCACAAATAGGTTTCCACAAAGAAAACATGCCACTGAGACTATGACAAGAATAAAATAAACCATTCATGAGAGAAAGTTTTTTGCCAAAGGAAAGTTAGAATGTGAAACGCTCTATTATACGTCTGTGTAATAGGGACTCATAATTTGTAATGATCAGAAGAAAATATAATGGCTTAATAACTTTACAGAAATGCAAATGGGACAGCAACCCACAAAACAGCCCCTATGAAAAACCCAAAGAAAATGACAAGACGGCAAAGAAAAGCAAACTGAAATCAAAACACATGTAAACTTACTCTGAGAAGCCTCTAAAAATCATTTACAGTTTAGAAATATGAAAAGCAAAGAAATAGCACAAAGCTGGTTACTAGGAAATAACATTGGTTCTATAGCATTCTTATAACGTTAGAAGAATGTGTGTTCAAGGAAAATGGACAGTAATAATGTAGCAGAAAGTGGTAACAGCAAAATGTGCTTATATATCTGGGTATGAATAAGTTGTTCAAGCACAGATGCATGAACAATAATGTGTTTGGTTGAAAAGGCACGTGATCCGTAATGTCATTGGCTGAGAAAAGTGTATGATGTTGCTAAAAGTACTGGAAAGAAACTAACCGATACTGACAATTACTATCTGCTAGGCAGGGGTCTATAAAGAGCTTATGAGCTTGCTTGATAAACGATTTCGGTTGCACCATAAATGGAGTTTGTGCCTCAGTTGCCACATAAGGTGACCTGTTGTTCCATTCCTCATGATTGCTTTACTGCATAGCCAAAGGCTGGAAGAAGTTAGGATGTTTCATGATTATGGATTATAATTGCAACTCTTTCAACAAGAGAGAAACCAGTAGGTCTGTGGAATGGTGCCACTGAGTCTGTCAAAGCACTGAAGGGCAGAAACAACCAGGTCAGTGAAAAAGACTGTGATGTCGTTACAAGATACAGAAGAGAATTCTAGATACCAGCTTTTAGATTTACTGAACATATTCTTCACATATTCCTGATGCCACCATTACAAAATGAAAAGACAGAACGTGATGTAACTAAGGTTACAGGCATCTGTGTAACTAAGGGTACAAAGGTGCACTACATACATTTGGAATAATAACCAGTTTCATGTCAGAAATTGCATAAAATAATTAGCCAAATAGAGAAGAAACAAAAAGAAATCTACTAACACATTCACAAATCTTTATCAAGAACATGTCACTTATTTCGAAACTGCAAGAGGTCAAAACTTCTCCTTATGTTTCATATAAAAGCAGACATCTCTGTGTATAGCAGCACCATGCTGGGGCATTTTTATAAAACACTTCTGCAACAGTGGATTGTATATCTGGACTGATATCAGTGTTGTCTGGAATACATATCAGATAAAACCCAACTGAGCTTATGAAAGCTAACAGGATTATATCTGGATAACGTGACTCTTAGAAAGATAGGTAAATTATCACACTTGATAAGGACTATATTTTTTTATAGAAATAATTCAACAGAGTAAGAAACATGACTCTATGGAGAGAGTGTTGAAAGGAAGTTTCTTCTTTTCATCACATGTGAGTAAGCCAGAAACAAGCATGTGTGTGTTGCATCATATACAAGGAGATAAATGCCCTTGTGAGGGAGCATAGGTGCTTGCAAATGAGATTTACAGCAGCTGACCTTCTGGGGCTTCCTGTAGGCAAAGGAAAGCTAGAGAAGCATAAGCCTGAAACTCTCAAACTAAGGATTTGCAGGGATTTACCCTTGTGAAACTGGGTTTCAGATTTGGGATTTGTTATCAAAATGAATAACGATGGGTGTTTTATTTAGTCATGTTTTCCTTATGTGCATGACAGACCTCTTATTCTGCAACTCGGCTCCAACAGATGTTTGGGTTAGAAGCAATCCCTGACCTCCCTCCACTCTCACAAAGTGAGCCATGGGGGACAGTTTTCCTCTGAACTTATTGTTTCCATAAAGGAGTTGGCAGTGAAAGTGCAAAATACCAGTATTTTGTCTTCTGTGAACAACTGCTTTACATTCTAAATTTTCTAACCTTTGTGAGATAAATATTACTCCATTCCTGTCTTTAGCATTAAACAATAGTTGTTTTAACACTTTGTAACTGTAGAATTGAAGTACTATGTCAACCACCATTGGTTAGGTTGCATTTTTTCCATTATCAGTCATTTGGGATTATCTTATTTTTTCTCTGCAGTTTGAGATAGCTGTTCTAGGGGAACATTTTTTAACAGCTGATCTTTCTAAAGCTTTTCTCTCTAAGGTAGTGTTAGAAATATATGCTCTTTATTTTTGCACATTTGAAGACATTCATTTGCAAAAGATTTGAAAAAAGAAAAATATTTTTTTCTCCAAGCAATTTAACTACACAAATGCACCATTTTTTATTTTTTTTTTTAGAACAGTTTTTTGAATTTGACAACTCCAAGTTGTGTCTTAGCCTTCGGTGTATTAATCTTAAACATGCAAATGTATAATCATTGTCTGTGTTCAGAAGTCATAACTTATTCCAGTAGTAGTTGGTCTTAACTTTTACCTTCTTAAAGTGTTTGCCTTTTAAATGTCAGTTTGCAGCAGAAACTGAAAATAATACTTTGCTTACACAACATAGTGGGAATCTCTCTATTAGTGTAGAAATTAACATGTTCCTATTGCTCAGTCTTGATCTTGACTTCTGACTTATGCTGTATTAGACATTTCAAACAGCTCTGGTATATAGCAGACTAGGTCACAGAAAGTTGATATTTGAGAAATTAGGAATTATTAATGCATTTGTTAAGGCTACTGTTAATGCAATACATTGCTTCCTTTACACTATAGACAAGACCAGTCTACAAGGAGGAGAGAATCACAAATAGAAAGTTAGATGTATTTTTTAAAAGCTGTTTGGTAATAGCTTGAATATATGTGAAAATGCTCCATCCTGAAGTCCTGCTTTTCTACTTATCTTTGACCAGCTGAATGGCTACAAAGTTTAATGTTTTTCTGTTTAATTCAAACACGGCAGATGCTGTAGCACTGTTCCTTGAAAAAGACAAGGCAGGTGTAGTGCCTGTGTGTGTATTTGTTATCAATTTAGTCCCTTCACCTCCTAGACAGTGAAGAATCACTATGTTTATTGGGACTCTGGAGTCATACGTAAAGTAAGCAAATCCAAACCCAGGTCAAAATGAAATAGAATTCTGTTACAATTACAAAGATTTTTAAGTGCTAAAAGTTGTTAAAATCTTATTGAGGATGTGTTAAACACTTTTTTTTTTTTTTTTTGTTGGCTTTATTTTATAATATTCTGCCTAATTCATATTTAGTGCACAATTGAAAGACTGTGTTTAAAGAGCTTGGTATACAGTCCCCTTCTTGCCAAGGTGACATATGCCATAATATCCAGTAAGTGATCCTTTTCCAGAGCACATATGTTGGGTACATATGGATACTAGTAAACAGCAAGATGCCATTAGAAATAGTTTGGAGGATTTTACCTTTTGAGAACTTTACCTTTTTGAGGACTTTTAGTATTTATAAATGCTGATGACGCTGAGGCTAAAATCTAGCTGCAGCATTATGTGCCATAACTATAACAACAACAGTGGTAGTAAAACTATCTTTTCACATGTTTCCAAATCCCAATTTAATTTGCTTGTCTTAATCTTGCATGGCATTATGAAATTGCACTTTTTCATCATGTTTACACCTGCCATACCTAATGCATTACCAGGTGTGAGATTTATGAGTGGAGCACATGAGACCTGCCACAGTTAATCACATTTGTAACCTTTCAGATACGCTGCAGAATTTTTCTTGCTGTGAAACATGTTTTACCTTTTAATGTCTGCTGAGCATAGTTCTAACACAATACTGTAATTTTTTTCTTATGTATTTCAAGTTCAGCCATCAAATAATACCTTAATTATTATTCTTTCATATTTTTTTATCAAAGAACTATTTGTATTTCAAGGAAATCTTGAAGTACTAAAAGAGAGATAAGCATATATTAACCTTTTGTGGAATGAAAGATGCATGTAAACAGATGTGAATGAGGTGGTACTCTCACTACTATGCATCATAATGCTGACAGATAATTTATATAATATTATTTTTAGAATATGAAAGTATTAGTTCAGAAGTTTAGGTTTAGTAATTTGCAACTAGGTGAAATCTCAAAAAATCACTTGAGAGTATTCTACAACTGACAGTACCAAGCTACATATCATTGAAGCTATTCCCATGCTTGTATAACTTTTTGAATCTGGGCAGAAAATACGTATTAATTTTCAAAATTAAGATTAGAAATTTTTTAGCTCTAGAACTATGTTAGAAGTCTATTGATTTTTTTTTTTAATTGCACTTTTAAGAATGTGGGTCTAAATTCTATTATAAATCATTCTTACAAAGATTTGGAATATACTTAACAGTTTAAAAACATGTTTTCATTACCTATTTGCTGTTACAGGAAGAATTTATGTAAGAAATGCAAATCATGCAGTTGCTTATACAGATTACTATGACTGCCTTTGCCATTACCAACAACAGGCCACTGCCTATTCATTGA
>JBCJKH010027539.1:0-28579 GCA_039877255.1 Loriculus beryllinus | reverse complement strand
TTGTTTCATTGGTACTTGAGGGGCTTATTAATTAAGATAGAAACTGTCAGGTTGATTGAAGTTTCTGTTTGGTCGTACTGCTGCTCCTCGCTCGTGACAGCACATACACAAAGAATTTAAATTGGTTATATGCTCTTATGGCACTTCACAGTTGAAATTTCCACAGAAGGCATGGGGATGGTGGGAAGTGCTACTCTGCACTTGAGAGAGAATTTCTACACAATGCTGAGCTTTCCTAAAAGGTGCAGGGTGTTTTAATCCAGTTTTTGTCACCGTTTCCTTCATGACCTACTTTGGGTGCTCTGTATTTCCTTGCATTCCTACCCTGCACTATGTATGCTGCCTTTTCAGAGAGAGGTGTGTTGCTGCTGTGTGTGGTATCCTCTTGAAAAGAAAGTTGCATTTCTATAGAGTTTCAGTGTACAGAAAATCTGTTTAATTCACAGTTTAGATAAGACTGGCTTAAAAAGGAATTCAGCATCTTTTATGTTTGTTTGTCTGGTTCCTGGTGTTTTACAAAATGTCTCTATTAGCAAAGCTGCCAGGGGGTTAATTTGCACTAACAGCCTAATCATCTCCAACAGCATCATTTTAGGTTTTCATATTGCTGCTTAGATCAGCAAGACTAGAGAAAAGAATGCTTGAGAAATAGCGTGTATCTGAGGAAAAAAGAAAGAAAAAGACAAATGGGGGGAAGCATTTCAGACACAGCCCTCTGCATTCTCAGCTGTCAGGCTGCTTAAAAAGATTTGCTTTTTCTTACAAACTCTGGCTCTAAGATGTAAGCCTTGATTTCCAAAGTGCTGTGAGACTGAGCTCTTTGTACAAGAGAGACAGGCTCATTAAAGGGAATATGTGGTACTTGCACCAAAGCCTGGAGCCTGATTCCTCAACCTCCCTGGTTAGTCGTTAAACAGAACACATAAATAATTATAGATTATGAATCACAACTTGGTTTTGTGGGTGTGAGTGCCTGACATACTACACCATAATGTCATACTTAGTCTTTCACTCCTCCCATGAGTAGTGGGGACGGCAGTTCAGCCCTTCAGGTGATCATTAAGGCACAAATGTTGTTGCTGACCAGCTTAAGGGGGTTTCTTATTTGCCATATTGGACATTTGTGGATCCCGTTTTGAGGAAACTAATTTTTTCTATGGGTTGCATGGTTGCTTAGAGAGGAATCTGAGCTTTGCTGTAGCTTGTAAAAAATGAGGTGCTGTGATGCTAATTGCTGGAGTCACTGAGTCACTTGGTCTGCCGGGACTCAGCAGGTTGCAGGAATACCACCAGTAGCAACAAAAATATTTTTCTGCTTGAGGTTATGTCTAGCTTAGTGAAAGCCCTGACTGCAGAGAGAGTTCTTCCTATGGAAAGAAAACACCAGCCCACAGTAGGAGCCTGTCACTTGGGAGCGTACCTGATTTAGTCCTGATGAGTAGCAAGAATATTCACAAGCTTTAGGCTGCTTTTTATTCCTCAGGATTAGAAACATTCATGAGAGGTCACATTATCACCAGCTTCTGCTTTTCACTTCCATAGCATCCTCATTACAGTTTTCCAGTAGAAGTGAAAGACCCAAACTTTTTTTTCTGTACTTAGTTGTTGTTGGTTGGTTGACAAGAGTGGGCAGTGTGCACTTACATGCATTGTAATGTTGTTTTCTGAGGTAGGAAATGATCAAAGGATGGTGTTAAAGTTTCAATTCACTTGTCTACACAGTATGCTGTGAAGAGCTGGTCTGAACAGAGAAGCTCAAGGCAAAGAGAAGAACAGGGAGCAGGCAGTATTATTACACAAATCAACTCTAGTGTCAGGAGGGTCATACAATATTGCAGGTAACATCATGGCAGCATTCAAGTATGTGGCTTGGATTCTCGACACTGAACTTTGATTTACTGGTGGGTGCTGCTGTGCTTGTGATAACACATGAAAGTGGTGATTCCAGACCTAAAGAGCTCAACTTCCAAACAGTCACTGAAGGGAGTAGCAGCAACCTTGTGGCTTAGGTCCACTGGGGTGATACTGAGCTTCACAGCAATTCCCTAGTGACTTTTGTGCTGAAGTGTTAGTATCTCAAATAAAACTGTTCAAAGCCATAGCGAGGATATGGCAAGCGGCAATCTGGCATGAAGGTGATGTGTAATCTCCATTTTCTAAGACTCTAGGATACTGCTTTAGAATTTTTCTCTTATGTGCCTGAGACAATGCTATTGTAATTAACACTGGGCACTGACGTTGTTGAGTGAAGATTTTATCTGCTGCTTACACACAGTGAGAGCCAGTTAATTTTAATATTTTCTGAAAGCTCTTTAAAGAAATCCTGAATAGTTGCTCAGAAATTAATGTCCCTCGTCTCTCAGTGTTAAATACATGGCTGTGCTGTCATCCATACTTTGCATTCTGTAATCTCCAGAACATCTCAGGTGATGGGTGCTTTGTCCATTGCTATGGCAACAGTTGGTTTGATTTCTTACTCAAAGTAAACATTGACATAAACCCCACTGTATCGTGTTCTTTTATTCATCGTGTATACGTAATGGATGCCATGGCTGTGCAAATATGTCATTATTGTAATGGATAGAAAGCAATAAACTTAAAAGTCTAGTGCTCTGGTATATAACTGGCTTCACCTTTCAACACATGCATAATTTCATGTCAGCTACTTCAACTCTGTTTTTACTTTTACCCATGTTTAATTAGATTTCAAATACTTCAGGGTGGAAACAGTCCCTGACTGTGTGTTGGTGAGTACTTAAGGGAAATGAGATCTAATAGCAGATGAGGTATGCTAACTTTGTTTTTGCTCTTAAACAGCTTCATTTTGAAGTTGAATTGATCCCATGGACTTCTGGCAGTTGTTCAAAATCCCCATCCTTTGTCTGAACATTGGTGGGAGTAGCAGTACTTTTCCTGTATTAGTACTTCTATTTTCTTGCCGTAAAAACACCAGCTGTCTTAGGAAAAGCTGTATGAATCTGTGGCACCCATCCGCAAGGCTCTGCTGCCTGGTTACCTTCAAAACTGGTTCCTCAAAACCTGTGTAGAGCAATGCAGATGTAAAAAGAAGTGTTGATGTTTGTAGTAGGGATGTGATTTGCTTTGAGTTCCCACACTCAGCAGCCCCGGTGCCACCCAACTGGGGGCAGCTTTGTGGTCTGGCTCTTGAATGGAAAAATGCTGTTGGAAGGTCCATCTGCATGTGTTCTCTAGGCTTCTCCCTCCTCCCTATCACACTTATCTGTTCAATTTTCCTTTTTGCTTAGAGTTTAAAAATAACAAATACCAAATTCTTATCCACAAGAAGAGGCTTGCATGTTCTGTGTTACATTCTATATGCTTTCAGAGTGACTTAGATGGATCCTCATTAACCATCTTTACAGCCCTATTAGGTTCGTATCTATTAACTATTAAACGGATTTCCCATAAGGGAATGACTCTGTACCACCTTGCATTAAAATCAAGCACTGTTTAGTCTGATAGACCATTCTGTTGGGAACAATGACATTAAAAATGCTATCGATGAAGTGTTTGCAGGATGGAAAGCTGTAAGCCTCAGTTCTGCAAAGAGACTGCTCAGGCACTTGGCTGTGTGTGCTGTGGCCAAAGTTTAATGTGTGGTAACCTTTAAAATCAAAGTCATGCTTTATGAAATGCTATTTCATCCTGCAGAAGGGAGTGTGTTTTGTACTGCAATGAGTATTCTTGAAAGGGTCTAACTGCTTACCTGTTTGATATGAATTAGATGATGCTTTCCTAGTTCTTCAGTTATTTAGCATAAAAGAATCATATAGTTAGCTACATTTTAAATATTACTGATTATTCTGGTTTCTCCATGTTAGTGAAACTAACACCAGAAGGTGCCATTTTGGGGAATGCCTTGCCTAATATGCAGTAGGAATATTAGGTAAGAGGACTGAATAGAAAGAGCCACAGCAACTCTCTTGTTCTCATAGTGCTAAATGAGAGTGAGTCATGTCTTGATCTTGGCTGGATGTAACAGCGATTCCTGGGAATGGGAAATGGTCAAGAACTCCTTGTTCTAGGAAGCTCTGATTGTTCAGAAAGGCAATGATTGTCCTGTTGTGTTGCATAATTACATCCGCCTCCACATATCCCACTGCGGTTCTTTTCTATTATGTCTTTTTATTTAAGTCCTAGCTATTCAAGGGGGAAATTTAACGGATTCATGGCAAAAGCAAGTGAACATCCATGCATCCTTCTCTGCTCAAGAAAAGTCCCAAGGGATAAGGAATGTTACTTTGATAATTGCTTAAATGGCGCTTAATGGCCGCCTGGGCTAGTAGCATTTGCTCTGTGACTTGTTTTTTCAGCAAATACTCAACTGATTTAGAGTTGGCAGTATGAAAGAACGGAGAAAATGCAAGAGGGTTGTAGTAATTGAGTCTTTACAAACGTAAGAAAATTAGTTATACTAAAAATTGCAGTTGCTGCTCTGAAACATACATGTACTCAAGTGTTTGTCCAAAGGATAACTGCTTTTACCTTTTATTTCTCTTTTCTATAAATATAAAAAGGACAGAAAAAGAAGAAACACAAATTGAGTTTAACTCAGTCTGAGCATGTTCTTATGGTTTGGAAGGGGCAAACTCTCTGTTCAGTTTTAGAGCCTCGTCATTCAGAGCAGAAAAGAGTCCTGTGTGGGAATTCCAGGTAGGTATTTTGGAGAAAGTTGGAATCTGGATTGCTTTTGGTAGAGAATTATTAAATCTGGCTGTTTATGCTTCTTACATCTCCCTAGTATGCTGTCTAAGGATTTAAGTGTACATGTGCATGAAGGCCGTCTCTGCACTGCTGCTCCAGCAAGGAGTTTGTGTTGCTGCCTCCTGGCCACTCAAACCTGGCAAATGGCTTCACTGACCATGTGCATGTCCTTGAGACAGGCTTACCACAAGCCCCTGAGCAACATTTGCTGGGACCCCTGCCCTGCTGTGAAGTGTATTGAGAACAGATTTTCTTACAGACACAAGTATGGTGTTATTGCAGAGTGTAACTGTCAGATGTGGATGTGTGGAGCAGAGACTGGGAAACAGCAGCTGTAAAATCTATACTTTTTTCTACACTCTAGGGATAGGATGATGCTTTCCAACTTTTCCTAAGTTGAACCTTAATTCTTGTGTTTAACTTCTGGTTTAAAGAATTTTTACTCTGATTTACTCTGATAGGAGTAAATTTATGTAAGTGAATAAGTTTTGATTGCGCTAGAACTTGAGATTTGCATTGCATGAACGCCCAACTGTGTCTCTTCCTTTAAGCAACTTATTCATTTTTCTGCTTTATCTGCACCTTTCACTCCTTACTTTTTCACTGGAGAGAGAGATATATGGAGATCGGGGCTGTAATTTCTCTTGTCTGATTAAACACAACGTGAGACTTGCATTTAATGTGATACTGCTTGGGCTGTCTTACACAGGAGTAATAATAACTTACAAGCATGTGATGAGGGGACAAAATGTTATTACAGTTTCAGTGTTTGTATATTAAATTTCCATGTGGTCAGGTTTGAAAATAATACTTAGCATGACTGACTTGTCTAGAAAATTACTACCTGAAAAGTTCTCTCCTATCCTTGATTGTAATGAAGTGTGTTACTTGCTTACTACATAAATATGTATGTAAAAGTATACTCCCTTGGTGCAAGTGGTACTATGTAATGGGTAAAGCAGTAGGTCATGGATTAAGATACCATCCCTAGAGCCACTAGATGAGACTGAGGTTTTCTGTCACTCAGTTGATCCTTCCATGTCTCACATCCATCTGCATACTGGGACTGTAAACTGAACTCACAACACTTCTGGATATCCTTTTGAGAGGGGTTGTGACTCTTCCATGTAAGTATACAAAGACTTTGGAGGAAATAAAAATCTTTTTTTCCGCTATTGTTGTGCAAGGTTTAGTTGCAAGTGCAGCCCTTGAGCTACCTAAATAGGACAATTGGTTGAGGCCACCACAGACAGCTGCTGGGCTGCCCCCAAGAAAGCAAAATTTAAATGCTGTCCCCTACACCAGAGAGTCAGGGGTCTGCAGGCAGCATCTTCCAGACTCCTCTGCAGCACTGCCAGAGACCACACAGCTGCTATAGCCAAAAGGCCTCCATAAGCTGCTGCTTTGGGTCGCCTTGGCCACCACTGCCATCAGAAGGAGCAGCTGCGGAGCAGCAGCTCCTCAACCTTTACACTCCTGTGATGTGAATATATTGCACACGGCCAATATCAATGGACTTTGTATCAGGTAGGAGCTACTGCCCAGTGTTGTTATTTTTTTGTATGCAGAGGTTGCTTTTGGTGTCAGGGGATTTTATTTCCCTTTGAGCACAGTCACAGCAAAGTTTGATTTGTACCTTTCTTTAAGCGCGTGCTTTAGCACACAAAATCCAGTGCATCCTTTTGTGGAGCCAAGTGGACTGTTGTTTTCTTGTTTGATTTGCTTAATCTGGAGCTCTGCCAAGCACATGAATATTCATGACAGTGTTAAACAAGATTTTTATTGAAAACAAAAAATGGATCTGAAGTCTTTCATTTGTCATTCTGAACTCAGCTAGTGAAAGCCCTGTGAGCAGCACATTTATCAGTGAGGTTTTCCTGGGATTTTCTGGGTTTATTTGCCTACTGAATGAGAATTTAGCCAAAGAGTGTATGATTGGACAGACAGCCTAATGTTATTTCCGTATACAATATAAGGTATAATACAATTAATGTATTTTTCATATTTTATATATTACATTAATTATAGCTTAAGTATAAAATACTTCAACAGTGAAATAAGAATGCACAAACACAAAGGACAGATCTAGCAGAGATAACAAAAATTAATGTTCCTTTTTTCCAGGGCCAATGTTCATATTTAAATCCTATCTGTTTGTAGTCGTGGCTGTCTTGCATGCATAGGGCATCATCATTTCCAAGGAACGCTCTTCCTTGAGATTACAGTGCAAATAGATGGGAAGGCAAGTGTTCTGTCTCTCTGAGAATTTTTGTGCTTCTCTTCTGGACCTCTCTAGCAGGTCCTTGTCTTTCCTGTGCTGAGAGCTCCAGTGCTGGACACAGTATTCTGGGTGAGGTCTTATGAGAGCAGAGTAAAAGGGCAGAATCACCTCCCTCAACCTGCTGGTCACACTTCTTCTGATGCAGCCTTCTGGGAAACTATGAAATTCCCAGGTATGAGTTGACAGAACTCCAAAGAGATTAAGTGTTGGGATGGAGGAGAAAAACAGCATTCATTAAGTGTAATCATCTTGGTTCTTTATAAAAGTCACTTTTGCCACATGCTCTGTGTTAGTCCTTTTGCAATAATGGTAGATTCTTACTGTAGATATTGGTAGGATTTGTTTCAGGCTAATGAATTTACCCTTTTCTGACCCAGGTGTTTTGGGGTGTTGTGATACTACCATAAATTTCAGCTATTGATGCATGTAAATGCTATATAAAGGTTGCAGTTAATGACACAAATCTCAAATTGATCCAAAATCTGATCCTGTGGCAATTTAAATCCGTGTGAAAGCTTCCATTGAAAGATCAGGTTGACAACTGAATACTTGCGCTAAGGACCAGTATCCTGTAACACCACACTCCGACTCCTGATTATCACACTTTCCTCTTTTGGCAATTAGTCATGCTGTTAAAAACAGATAATTAAAACAAGACATGTCCGGAAGGAGAAGTAACTTTTGAAGTGCCAGACTTCTCATGGAGCTGTTCCTACAAGAGTGCTTATGAGGGCAGAAGTACAGTGAGGCCAAACAGAGGTGAGAGAGATCTGATAGAGAAGTAAGTTGGGGAAAGCAGCACCATAAGGTTTTTGCTAATTGCGTATTATTAGAGATCCATAAATATATTAGCAGAAAATACATGGAATAAGTGATTACAGTTCTGAAGTACATTGCGCCTTATGGCAGGCCTTATATTAAGCCCAAATTTGTTGTTTATCACAAGCAACAGGTAAAAGCCCTTTTGAAACTGTAATTTCCTACTCTGAGTTTTGGAAGTCTTGTGTTCAGTCCTCCTGGACAGTCCAGTGTGGTGCTTTAGCAACCTGTTGCCCAGTGTATTCGAGTGGGTTCATTTCTGAACCAACAAGAATGAGACAAGATTTTATTTGGCATCTTAAAAAAATCTCATCCTAGCTAAAGGAGGAGCTAATTCCACAAAAAGAGCTTGGGAGCAAGAGGGAAAAATGCATTGATTAGTGTGCAAGAAGAGAGAACAGAAAAGTACAAAGGATCATAGAAAATCCAAAAATGAGTCCTGTTTCCCTCTATGCAGAGTTATATGCCACTAAGATTTTTCTCTTTCCCAGTTGCTGTGACTGCAGTGTAATAGCTAAAGTTTGCATGCAGAGCTACAAGAAAGGGCTTGGGGGCATCCTGCCTGGAGCAGATGTGTGTGAGGAGTGAAGATGATTTTCAAGCCCTGGCTTCAGAAACCAGGAAGACCCTCATAGTAGAATTGTGGGAAAGTATTGCTGTAAAAACAAAGTATTTGCTCCTAAATGGGGGAAAGTATGTAGCACCATCAAAGAAGGACAAGGATTCAAAAGGAAACACATGTCTAAAACATACGGGTCAAGTTTATTTGAAAGGAAAATTTGTTTGCTTTTGATTCTTTATAACATTTCCCATGGAGACTAGCAAATATAGTTGCCACATTTTTGGCAAAGGGGTTCTTATCCTAAACCTGAAACACTTAGATACACGTACTTACATAAATATGGTTTCTGTTAGTTTCAGCCGTGTGACTTCTAACTTTTGCCTTTTGTAGTTATTTTATTTCCTCCTATTGGTTGTATTTTAAGCTTAAAATGGGATTGTTAATTAAAAAAAAATCTTACTGCTTTTTTAGAGAAAGAAGAACAAGGCAATTGGAAGGCATTTTCTTCAGTGGTTCTGCTGTATATAGGAGCAGGGGTACTGGTAACAGGCTATACTATAAAAACTTTCTGTAGAGCGCAGTGGGCCTGAAACCACCTGAGGTTTGTAGTTATTGAAAGTCATTATTAAAACTGGTTGGATATTACAGATAATATTTGGGTAGCAGTAACTTAGGAATCCTTTCTGGCTGTGCTTTCCAAAAAATATCCAGTAGCAGAGTTGAAATTTGAAGGTGGGGAAGGTTGAAGTCAAATCAGTCCCCAATCACTGATCTGGTCCTGATCTTGTGCCTTCCGTGGGCTGGAAGAAAGCTCAGGTTTTTATTCAAGTACTGACGCTAAACACCCACTTCTCTTTTTGATTCAGTTCACTTTGTTTATTTTTAAATAAACATAGGACACACTCCTCTCACACAGCAAAGAGCTCTCATTGATGTCAGTGGGAGCTTCAGTGCCTTCAAGATGGGAGAGCCAGGATCAATAAAGGAATGCCTGAGAGCTGGCCAGGCTTATATTCCGCTCTTGCTAAGCATATGGTAGTTGGAAAAGCAAACAATCCACTGAGACCTAATCAAGTTAAGTGCATTTAAAACACTGATTGTGACTGTCATCAGGGGATTACAGTCAACAGAATTGATACAAACCTTTGAAAGCTGTGGTGTAAAAAGATGGGCAAGCTCATGGCTAGAATAACAGCCTTGAGACTGCAGTGGAATGGTTTCAGTCTCCTGGTCTGTATTATCCTCACCTTGGTGCTTACTAAAATAAATGTATATGCTTGTATACAAATACAAATATATTTTTTTTAGAAGCACCAGAAATGGACTCTTAATGTAAGTTTATAAAAGGCTGATATGTATTCCTCAGCCATCATTTTTTAATCCCTCTATCAACATGCTATCTAGTGCTTGGGACTGAATTTAGGCAAAGAATAGGTCCTATGGGTCAAAGCATTTGCCTTCACCTCCATGCAGATGCTGTTCTTGCCTTTGTATGTTATGTTGCAATACTTTAATGGCTGAAAGAGGAGATAGTAGTGACAAACAGGGAGAATTGCCAAGGTTGTCTTGGCATTGTTTCCTTTCTCTAGCCCAAAAAAAAGAGAGGGAGAGAAAGAGCAGAGGCTTTGGCTATCTGCCAGTTTGCTTAGTGATTTGCAGACAGCAGACAGACCTGCCTGTGAAGATGAATGGTTGTGAGCACTTATTAGCATGTAGTGCCAGTGACAGATCTCAAGACAGCAACTGCTTGTCTTGTGAGAACATTGGTTACCCACCTTTGGTAATGAAGTGACTGAATCTCGCTGTTCTGACTTTTGACAGTGCCATATTGTAAGCAGATATTAAATGACTCGTAATCAAGTTAAACAAGGTATGCATCCACCATGGGCTTCCCGGTGCATTGTAGGGCCTAAAATCTCATTTTGTCTTTGTTGTTTTCACAGGACTATGTCCATGATTTGAGTGACTGATAAGGGCTGAAAGATGCAGTAGTCTGCCGTAGAGGCAATGTTTGTGTGCAGATCTCATGTAAAATGGAGGTTGGTCTTCTGTATTGAACTTGGAGAGTGCTGGACTTTGGTTTTACAGATCTTGACATCTGAGCAACCAGGGTCCAAAATGGCACAACTGTTACCTGTGTTTGAGAATTTTATTACCTTGAGTGATGGAAATCAGGTTTCTTCCCTAAGAGTGAATTCACTTTTAGGGTTCCTTACAGATGAGTCTTGTCTTTGTTCACTTTAGTTCAGATACATACATCTTGGTGTCATAACAGTCATAACAACTTCATTTTGTCACTATTGGTTTTCAGCCTTTCAGCTAAAGATGGATTTAAGAAAATTCATTTCTGCTAATACAGAGATATGAAAAGATTCTGAGCTACCTCTAGGAGCAATAATAAAGAGAACGAAGCATTGTAATGAGCCTTTTTCTAGTGAGGCTTCTCTCCAGACATACCTAAATTTTGCTTAGGAAATATGATTTCCATAATTTCAAATCTGTCAGACTCCCTTCTGAGTCCTGCTCTTACTGCGTTAACACTAAACCTGAAGGATGGGCTTTTTTAAGCACAGCCCAGGATAAAAATAGTATCGTTCTCACAGAAATGGGTGAAAGAGTTTTCACAGACCCTGCCAACAGTCTTCCTGGCTCAGAGCATTTCTATTTATCCTTTTTCTCTAAAAGCACTGAATTCACTTTTAAGTTTTAAAGCAGAAAAAAAAAAGAATCATTGGAGATCCAAATTTGGTGGTGCACTTGAAAGATCCAGTAGGCATTCCAGATCCATCTCGTATATGAGTTGTTCTGAATATTAAGCATCAAGGTGCCAAATTATTAGATCCTGGCTGTGTTCCCATTTGCCTAGCAAAGCAATCCTATTATAATTAATGTGGCAAGGCTTCTCTGTGTAGGAAAATATTTATGGGATCTGCAGAGACCACAAAATGAACTGTAATAAAAGAATTCTGCCAAGTTTGGCTATGCAAATCAGGGACATATGGTTGTGTGGCTGATGCCAGCAAAATCCTTTGAAGCCTCATTTATGTGTCGCCTTATTGCCATCCATCACACTTCCACATAGTGGCAGGAGATGTCAGCAGAAGCTGCTGCTGCACCTTAAAATAAACCTGATGTGTGTTCTGTGTTCAGGTGAAAGGCTGTAGCTTACAGCAAAGGCATCAGTAGAAAGAAATAGTAACAGCGATCTTTGTTAGTATCTCTCTCTGTCTTGTCTCTGGACACTATATAAGCTCTTACTACCGAGAGTTTTGAATTTCTGGCTATACTGACTTCTTTTAGAAGTTCTGGGACCGATCTGAGGTATCAATCTGCTCTAAATGTGGAATAATCCCAGTAAAATCCCCCTGAAAAAGAAAATAATTTGGCCTAGTATATCCAGTTTAAATGAATCATACTGGAAAGGCAATTATGACTTTAATTTTTGTGTTTATTACTTTGATGCTTTACTTTTTACAATCTGCCTCTAGGAGAAATAGCACCATAGATTTTCCAGGATGCAAAATAACCAGTGAAAAGCTTGGTTAAAGGCTGCCCACAATTACATGTGTCTAATGGTTTATGTTAAAAGATAGTGTTTACTTCACTGAAAAGTCATTGACATTTGGGAATGTGAAATGATGAGAGATGTAAACAGAAACATCCTTCATTGTCAGAGAGGCTTTACTGCAGAAGCATATTCAGTCAGCACTGGATCCTTCTCATTAAGTGGTGTCGTTTAATTACAGCTCCAGGTGAAACAAAATGATTTGCAATAACCGTATCAATTTAATTAGCATGATACAAATAGAAGCCTTTTTTCTTTTTCTTCATTGCATAATGTGTGGACGTGACCTCTTTAAATGTATTTACTTTTATTGACATTTTAATTGGCCTCCCATGCACAGTTTCTTTATGCTGTGATTTCCATAGTAACAAAAGACAAATGAACATGCCACTCAGAGTAGGAGCCACCTAAAATTACTTTGCTGGCCACTTCCTACTTCTCTTCCCAAGGGGTAAAAGCACTCTAAAAAAATCAGTAGTACAAATAGCAGAATAAGAGAGAAGGATGTGGAATACTACCTTACACTTAGGGTCAGAGGTAGCAAGGTACCTGACAGAACTGATGTGGAAGAGGTTGCTAAGTAGAAGTACAACTATTCCCAGAGTATAGTGTTGGTACATTCATCTCTCTATTTAACATCAGACATACTTAAATGTAATCTAGCATTGTATCATCCCTTCCCTGATGTCTGACTTTTTCCCACAGGAAGAGTTTCAGGTTAGGTATCCCATGTGCATCATCACTGCAGAAAACTGGTCTTTTCTTAAATTTCTATGAAATAGTTGCCGTGTCTATCTTGTAAAATTGCTATTCAAACGTGAGCTCAGAACTGAAATCTGCTTCTGTGTATTTACTACTCTGATGATGATGATAGGAAAGTCAGGACTGTCGTTTTCTCACTTATTGCAAAAATTACTTTCCTTCTGTGAGCAATAGGATTTTGTACCATGCCCCAGATGGTCAGTGTTGCTCCTCTGGCTGCAACTAATTTTCCCATTGCTCGGTTAGAAGTTATTTGGAAAGCTCCTATTTTCCTTGAAGTGGGAAACTGCTCTGAAATGCTGTTGTAAAAACCAGCAATACAGATGCAGGTAGAAATTCGCAGAGAAAATGATGGATGTGTAAAGGAGCAACCTGCATGTTACCACCAGTTGTTCTAATTCCAGGGCAGCAAAAGACAATTCTGAACTGAATTTTGCCAGCAGTCACCTTGTTAGAGTCAGTCTATGCTTTAAAGTAATTAAATCATCAAAACAGTAATCTCATTTGCAAAAATACTAAGAATAAAGTGATGTTGCTTTTTAGGAGGACTGAACAGGATTCTGTGTTACTTTTGAGTCCAACATGAAACCTGTATCTATGTACAGTTTTAACATGGTTGTAAACTACAATCCAAACTTCCATTTTAAGACAACATAGTGCCAACCAAAGTGTTTGGGCTGTGAATCTGTGTTTTCATGTTGGAAAAATCTGGACTGGAAATTTGTGTGTCTAAAGACCAGTTTTGTTTCATAGGGCACAGATAAGATGAAAATTGGATTAGTTCAGACACCATCAACAGAAAAGACACAAAGTATGAATATTTCATTAGCAGCTTTGAACTGAACAAATGACCATGTCTGCTAAATTGCAGCAATGTATTTCACTATCACAGAAAACTATTCTGTTTGTAGCAAAGGCTGATACATAATGCCAGATCCAAGTATTTATCATTTTGCAATACTATTCCTAGGACAGTTCATGGTCTACCACAGAAGCAAAAAAAAAAAAAAATGGAGGCTGGCACTGTAAATGAGAACAGAGAACTTAAAAATAAGTCTGAGCTCTCTCTGCCTTATGATGAACATAATGAGATGTGGTTGGTCTATTTGAGTAGATGGGTGAGTCCTCTACCATATATGATATGAGCATCAGGAAAGAGACTTTTTTCTCTAAGTATATTAAAATGTATAAGTCTCATGATAGGGACTTATTTTTAGGTGAGATGCAATCTAAAGCCTCACTAGCTACAGCTGTTTAAAAGCTCTTTCTTGCTTTTTTACAGATACAGTGTATTAATGTTGCATTGTCTTTGATACCTCAGATCTTTTATTTTCTCTAAATCCTTTCTGTAGGTGCAAGTCTATAAACAGTTCTGTTCTCATCTATAATGCTATTTCTATGAATTGCTCTATAGTTCCCTCTTTCCAGTAGTGGAAAAAAATTCACTGTTGTGGTGTTTATAGCTCAGGATTATTAGGAGCTGAGTTTGGCTGAAACTCTTGGCAAATGATGTCTTCAGTGTAGAATACAACTTTGAGGCAGCCAAAGAAATTAATATGTCAAATTTTAATTTAAGAAAGAGCCAAACAACCTGAAAATGAAGCAGAGCTTTTCAGTTTATAAAAAAAAAGGGGGAAATAAAATCAGTAACATTTTTCCCCTCTTTCTAGTAAGCATCAACCCCCAAAACTATGCTGATAGTAATATTTTCACCTTTGTTAGTGGTTTAGTCTGACCAGCAAACCCCAAATCAATTACTCATGAAGTTCTGCTCCTGAGCTTTTACTTTTTAATATCCTTTAACAATGCTGTGAGTTCTTATTGCAATTTAAGGTATCCTACTGGGGCAACCACTGTCTTTGTGGTTATATTCCTGCTGTTCCCAGAATATAAGTCTTATGCACTGAGGTTTTTTCCAAGTCACATCCTGTTGCCAGAAGACAGTTTCCAAGTGTGGTGGAAACCTATAGTCTTTGAATAGAGAAGACAGGTTACCAAGACTTTGAACAAAGTCAATGAAGTCTGCTCCATTTCATGTTTATCATGGAACTAGACTGAAGCATGAGGGGCACCATTCCACAGTTGATATGCAGACATAATTTGGCCCAGGAGTCCCTGTCTGTGCCAGGTTCTCACTGATTATGGCTGGGAAAAGTTACTCTATTTCTTTATTGTTACTGAGCACATTTTATTTTTCATTTTCCTGTACTTTCACTTGCAAATCCCGGTGACTTTAAAGATTATTTTCATGTAGTTGTCCATCTTCTTAAATATTAATGGACTTCCAAAGTAAGCAGTTATTAGATTTTTACCTGCCTAATTTGGTTATCTGATGATTGCATGCAGTAGCAGCTGGTTAGATGGAGAATTACCCATTTACACTTGCACAGGCAGTTGAAATATACCTTGACCAGAGTGCCTAGTTGGCAAGCAGGGTTTTCTACTGAGGTAGCCGTTACCTTTCAGTATTGTCATGTCTGAACTTGTGTAGCAGACCCATTTGAGTTCTGTGATGTTGAGTGATTTTCAGAGGTGGTGTGGAATGTTAAAAATATCCAGGTGCCTTTACATGCAATTTTCTTAAGTGAGATTATGTGAAATCTAAAGTATTATTTTGATTGATTCTTGGTCATTACAGTTCTTGACAAGAGGGCTTACTGAAGTAGAGAAAACTCAGATGTGCCAATTAAAGAAATTACAAGACAGTCTCTTTGTAAAGGTCCATGTAATCCTTTTTTGAACTACTTTGAATAAGTGGGTGGTGTCCTGTGGGGTGCTGGTAGGTGATAGTTTATAAATGGAGAAGAGTGGTAAATGTTTGATAGGCTTCTCTTTTGCTGAGGGCTCTATTTAGAATGCAGAGGAGTCATTCAAATGGTCATGTTTCCTTGGTTTAAGTGGGTTTTGGAGTATTATTTACTATTTATGGGGTTGGTACTACCCAGGACAGAGGGAAAAGTTGTGCAGTGCTCTGGGGCAGCATCCTGGTAACTGGAAGTGTTTCTGTTTTATGGTCTTCCAACCAAACTGCTGTGCAGCCAGGTCAAAATTTCATTCTCCAGCATCAGAGCACTGAAGGACAGATTCTGGTTTCTTTGTGCATGCTGTGCTACTACAGACTTTGAAGAGCATTGGATAAGGCTTTTGTGAAACAGACATATTAGCAATGAATGTGATGAGTATAGCAGATTCTGGATTAAATTAGGTTATTGGTCTGAACAGTAAAGTTCTAAGTGGGGTCCCGAGTTTACTGGAGTTTAGGCCAGATGTTTCTACAGCTCTCTAAAACCTGGCCTTCATGTTTTTCTTAAAGTCCATAGCAATACTTGGGGAGACAAAGGAAGTGAGAGAGCTGGGGAGAAAATTGAGGTGGAAAAAACCCAGCATCTCAGTGCTGGGTGGTGGATAGAGAGATAAGGAGATAAGTGCTGTCTTTCATCACAGATGCGCATGTTTTGGTAGAGAAGTAAATAGCATTTCTTTTGAAATTTCCTCCTTTGATTTGAAAGTTCTTAGCAATCAAATGGGTTTGTATTATCATCAGCATTTCAAAGAAGGATGAGGAACAGAGAGGTTAAGAGGCCTTGTCCAATGTCACACGAGAAGCTGGTGTCGTATCCAGGAATAGCTTCCCATCCACTGCACTGTGCTGTGTCACAATGTCCTATATAGAGAGGAGCTTACTGTGCATCTGTGCTGCGTTATGCAGCTGCAGAGAGCATTCAGTATTTGAGACTGTAACAGCACAGATAATCTAAACATAGAAGAGATGGAAAAAGTCCAGTAATAAACCTGCATCTTTGTAACCTCCCCAGCAAAACAGCAAATCAAAATTTGTATCCTAGGTGGTGGTATAAAACCTCCTAAAACCTGGAGTAAAGCAGCATCTACAAGAATAAAAAGGACCAGCATTGAGTAGAAACCTGAGTAGAAACCTGAGTAGAATGCAAGGTCTGTATATTCTGGTTGAAACTTTCTAGCAAGATAAAGAATCTCTAAAATTAATGAACACTAACTCATGATGAGGGAGGGTATAGAAATGCTAAGTGAGACATTGCCTTGAAACCTTCAAGGAGTTAGAGATTCAAATGGTCAACAGACAAATGCATAAGCTAGAAAATAAAATCCTGCTTCCAGGCTTCTTTACACCCAGTGGCCGTTTGTGTTGCATGGACATGATTTGTCCTGCCACTGGTGAGGATTGATGAACTTTCTATGTCCAAAAAGCAGAGTATTAGAAATGCACAGGAGCAGGCTGTTGTTCTTGAGGACCAGACGTTACAGAACGTTGTGTGCGTGTTGCATAATGTGTTATGGTCATTGGGAGCATATTTTTAGATTCCTGTTTATCTTCCTGATGAGTGGGCATTTCCTTTAATTAAAGATTAAAAAAAACATCTCTGCTTCATCGATTCAACTTACCCAGACTCTTCTAATAGTTTTCTGACTCTGTTTTTCCTACAAATTGATTTCTTTTTATTGGCCTTTGGTGGGCAGTGGAATAAGGTGATAGCTCTAGAATGGCAGGAGGTAGGTTGTTCCAGAGCAAATTACACCCTCTCCTCAAAGCAGGTGATTTTTCTCTATTAAACACAACCATTTGGAAGTCTAAACCCTTCTACCTTCCCCTACACAATTACAAACTTTTGATTAAATGTAAGATTTACTTATTGAAGGCATTCATATCTGCTTTTCGTAACATGTGAGTGTACAAAATACAACCTATTACGAAAGAAACTGCGTTTGTATATGAATCACATTAAAGCTGGCACCATGCAATTAGTCTGTAAGAGAATTCTGTTGATTGTTATGCATGGAAAAAAATGTAAATGCTGTTACTTCAGCACCGTTTTATTGGTACATACTGATGTAAAACCTCTACAAAATCTCCTTTTGAGTCTTCAGACCAATGTCATTTTTGGAAGGCAGGCCAAGTGTCTGCTGTTTTGTGTCATGGCCATGCTTGAGCCAGTAATGCCATCCCTTAATCACATTACCAAACTGGCACAAATGAGAAATAAAACATAATGCAAGCTTTTGGATGAGAGTCATGAGATGAAGATAAAGCACTTTCTGGCTCCCTAATGGCTTTATTTCTTTCCAAGGGAAAAAATATGCTTTTATCAGCTTTGAAGGTCAGGTAGTAAAATACAGAGGTTAAGCAGTTTTACTTTAATTTTGGATCCAGTATCAGAAATTCCCGTTCAAGGGCTGGATAGAGCAGCACAAGCAGTCAGTTCTGCCTGTTTATGGATCTCAGCACTAGAGCACAAGTCAAAAGATCAAATCATGTGATGGTTTGGGAACAATAAGGAATTCTGCTGTTCTGTCTCTCTTGACAGTGCTGCTATTTGGCTGCTTATACAAACATGGAAGGGGATTTTTCCCTACCGATTACTTTATGCAACTTTTAAAGTCAGTTCAGGCCGAATTCCAGAACCACTCATAAACAAGAAAACAACTTGGTAATACAGCAGGCTTGTTTGGTTTCCACATCAGATTCCTGTCCACTTGTAAATGATTTTAAGGTACAGATGTAGTTAGATTAAATCAGCAAAATTTGAACTGCAGTTCATTAGTGCTGCAGTTGCTTCTGTTGGGAAACATCTAACACTGGTTGCAGCTCTGTGCCCTGTGGAGGGCGTGTGATCCCTCTGCCCTCCCTTCTTCCAACTGGGCTTAGAAATGGGGTGGAGGGATCACCTGGGACCTACCTGGAATTTGGGAGGTTTTTTATTTTCCTGTCTTGCTACCTGTGTATTATACTTAACTTGTGTGTTATGTTTAACAAATCTCGAGTGCCTTTATTCTTCATGGGCTTGTCTCATAATATGGCAGTACTAAACTATTTAATGAGACTGAATCTATTGATGATTGTGGTGATAAAGCCCATATAAAGTCACTCTTATGGGTAATTTGTTGTTACTGCTTTGGAATTAGGCCAAGGATTAGAGAATGTAGTTGCTCTTCCTGGGTTTGACACTGACAAGACCTATGGCAGTAAACCAAACTTTCTTATATTCATATTGGCTTTCCTGCTACCGTTTCAGTTTTGACACACTGGCTCTTCTATTTGCTAAACCATTTTTCACTGAACTTTCTGTTTGTTCCTCAACTCTTAAATGTGTAGTGCAGAATCTACAGCATTAAAGAAGCAGTATATTGCAGGCGGGATTTTTCTGCTCTTTTTTTAAGCAGCCTGTGATTTCCAACAAGCTTTGCAAACATGTGCAAGCTGGCATTCTAGAAGACCAGTGCTGTAATAGACGGCTTATCTTGCTCTGGGAATGATCCTCAGGTTCCTGTGATTCTCTTCCCTTGTTTTGTATGTGTCTTCTGGCTCTGGGAGGTTCAAGACTGTATCCTATGATTAACCAGCTCACGTGCTTTCAAACTGTTCTCGCTCTTTCGCTGTAGGGAAGTTTCCAGCCATTTTATAAGCACATGTACATATATCTCTGCTTATGGACCAGTGTAAAAAGTGAGGACAGCAGGGAGTACAGCAGTGATGTAACCTATCCTATTTCAATAAATATTGAAAAATCTGCTAGTTGCCGCTCAGCACACAAAGCCATAGCAATTTCTTTGATAGCTGAGAATTATTCCAGATTTGTGCAATAAAGGGAGGAGAAATATGAGGACTTTAAAAACTGAAGTAGTTCTGGAAATAAAGAGGGTTGTGGTCCTGTATTTGGGGTAGGGTAGTTGAAAGCTGGCCTCTTTGTTCTGGTTCATCATCTTTTTGCTCTGTTCTTTGTCGAGACAATCAGTAGTTAGAAGCAGATGGATTTCTTTTTTTCTGAAATTCCATACTTTTCTGTATCAGCCTTTACTGGTTCCACTGAGATAATTCTGTATTAATGAGGTTAACTGGAAGTGAGTTGTGCAAATTCACACTGTCTGCACTATTCCCCAGGGACTCTTTTAAAGCTGGGCTTTGAATCTCCCTGCTATCCTAAAGCAAACACTTTAAAATAAAATCATATTCTAATAACTCAGGGCAGGTCTCTCTGTTGCTTTCTGTTCTCTGCTTCCAGCAATCATGATAACAAAAGGGGGGAGGAAAGGAAGAGGCAGCCTTTAGCAGTTGAACAGGAGAATATATAGATTATATAAGGAAAATTCAGAAGCATTTGAATCTAGTTAAGGCAGTGTAGTTCTGAATCCCTGGGTCTCCTCAGTAGGAGGAAACCTTGGCAATTCTGTAGATGTTTGAAACAGCAAATTCTCCTGCCATGCTGGTATGTAGTATTTCATTTCTGCAGTTGTTCTACTTAGCTTTGTCTGATTCCCTTTCAAAGTATGATACATTAATGCCTACTTCAGGCATTTCTGAACAAAGTTTTCAGACCTTCCCCAAAGTAATGAGATTGGCCTGAGGGTATTTTTTTAACACTGTGTATTTGGATTTGGGTTTGTCTTTGGAATACATGAATTTTACATGCTCAAGCACTATCTGCCCAACTATGAAGATTAGAAGTGTGTTTTCAAAATTTCAGCTGGTATTCTGGTATGTTCATAAAGCATTTCTAGTGTATTGAGGGAGGCACCAGGTATAACAAAATGCTGATCCCTGACTCATCAAGACTATCCATAATTTTACTGTCTACTACAGACAATGACAAAATCTCCTCCTAAACTATCACCAAAGCAAGTCGTGGCCCGGAGCAGCAGCTGCTACAACCACAAGTTAAGCATTTTTGAGAGTAACTCATGCTCTTCTATAGGAAGTTTTTTCAAGGAGGTTACCTGCACTCATGGGGAAATGAAGGGTTTACTATGGCCCCCCTTTCCTACTGTATTCCCTGTTCTATGCTCAGTTTTATGTTTAGATAGAAGAATATCTCTTCACCTTTTATTGTGCTACAGAGGAATGTGCCTCTCAGTTGGCTTCTCCATCTGTTGCCCTGAATTGGCAAACAAGTATGGCTTTTTAGTAGTTTGTGATCAGCCATTCTAAACAGATGCCCCAAATATGCCCATTATTCTTTTGACTTAACTGAGGTGTTCTCTGAAGGTCATTTAATGTCTTTTTCTGTTGTTCATTGCTGAGTTCAATTTGAGAAGAGGGTAAGAATAATAGAGCTTTCATTAGAAGCACATGGCGATTTTGGTTTCCTCAAGATCCTACAGAAAGAGCACCCAGTGTCCAGTACTGGGATGGTAACAAACACCTGGGGCTGGTAATACCTAAAGTAGCAACTGTTCTGCAGTGAACATCATGTAGGGTCTCAGGGAATTGTGACAGGGAGGCTGAAACCAAGATCAGAAAAGGGCAAAGCAGTAACACATCTCCTTCCTGTCACTGGTTTGAGTCTTTTCTTCTCAAACCATTTTGCGGAAGTATGAATATGTTTATTAGCAGGTTATGAACAAGAAAAAGTGATTCACAAAGAAATGCATAAGCAAAGGATCTCTAGAATCAGACAGTGGGTTGGACCAGTTAAATCTTCATTTGTTTGAGAGTGTCTGTATTAACTGACATCTGTCAGGTCAATAAAAGCATCCATCAGTTTCTTCCTGCTGGGAAGATGGAATTTTTCCTTTCATTTATAAAGGACATTACCTTGAATTCTGACACTTCGAGGTATGATGTGTACTTGTTAATAGCTCAGGTCAAACTTCCTCATCACTAACCTGAATATCAAATAAATAATAATAAAGCACAAAGATCTCTTTGCGTTATTAGAGACCAAACTCTCAATGAATGTAATGTTGCTATTTAGTCAAAGTAATGCAGAATGATATGATATTTTCAAGGACTTTAATTGTTTTTACAGGCTTTCAAGGAAGAAGGTCTAACTGATTTATTTTGAAGATGCTCTTAATAATGGCACAGAAAGCCATCACTGTACCTTTACAGATGTGTAGCCATTTCTGTTAGTGTCTGCCTCGAAGACTGGAAACATCAAGAGGACAAGCCCAGCACCATTAGCTGTTTTCTGATTTCGTGCATATCTTGTAAGGAATTGAACTTGTAGCGAGGGAAGAAATGCTCAACATAGGAGCTGCATAGACTTTTCACTGCTCAGAGAGGTGCTAACAAAAGGTGTCAGCACTAGGTCTATCAATTATGCTACAATACCCTGTTGATATGAAATATGAAAGAAGAATCCTGAACTGATGAACTTCTTCTCTCAGATGTATTCAGAGAATCCTTTTCCTTGCGCAGTACCTCTGCTGTTCCAAAGGCATCCACAATCGACTGGATGGCCATTAATTGCAGCAAGTTTTCACTAGTACTTTTACATCTGGGCAAAGGGGATGTGAAATGTACTCTGACTGGGAGAGCAGCATTATATATCGACTCTGGCAATTTCAAATAGGTACCAGTGACTACTTCTGTAGTTTAAGATCAAGTTTGGGGATTTTAGTTTTAAGTATCAGTATGATATAGCAGTAAGGTGGGGGAAATCCTCTTCCTACTGCCTTCTCATTTAGAATTTCAGACACTTTCCCCCACTTTTATAGCAGCAGTAAATCATATTTACAACATCTAGCATTTCAAGGTTAGACGGCCAAGTGTTGAGTCAAGAAAAAATTACCTTCCCAGAGGACTCAGATATTTCAGTTCACGTTTGGTAGACAGTGTTGATGTGCTACTGGTTGATTTCATTTCAGAAATGGACAATGCAATGATTCATCTAGACAGAGTCAAAAAGCTGATCTCAACCTTAGTGCTCACTTTTCAAACATAGTCTATGATCAGATGTCTTGTGTGCAGGCAGGGCAGTTATTTATTTACAGTGCTGCTTCTAGAGTGTTTCAAGCCAGTGTGTTTCAAATACAGTATGCCACTGTATTTCTGATGCATGCCAGCAGGCTAAGAGTCCTCATCAGCATTTTCCATGTATAGTGTCAATGAGTTTTTCTGTTTTGACTACATTGCTGTGTCTTCATACTTACTGTAGGCATTAAAGCAAAAGACAAGAAGAGATAAGGAAAGAATGCTATAGCTGGAGAGTATTGAAAATCAGTTTCCTGTGCAGTAGCCTCTGAGAGCAGAGCATGGCAGCCCTGGGCTTGTGTGGCCTGGAAAAGAAGAAAGATTGAAAAGGAAGCCTAAAGAGGAGGTAGAATTTCTGTCCTTGGAGGACTTCAAAATCCAGCAGCACCCTGGTCTGAATTCATTGTTGTCCCTGCTTTGAAGCGGGGCTGGACTTCATGTCTGCCAAGGTCCCTTAACCTGTATTGGTCTGTGGTGCTACAGTGAGAATACTAATGAGAAAGGAGTTCTGGAGAAGGTTGAAGGGAAATGTGAGTATGTAGGTACAGAATCAATAAGAGAGCATAAAGCTAACTATAATAAAATATGGATCACTCAAGTATTATCTATCTTAATGCATCATCTTTTCTTGTGCCAATTAGTATGAAAATGAGATCAGTAAGTTAAGTCAGACAAGGAATTACTAATGACTTGCAAATAATTCTGACCCTTTCTTGGTTTTCGACTATGATGCAGTGGCTGTTGGCTACCACATTTCCATACTTTCTTTTTAATCTCTATTACTTCTTGTCAATAGAATTTTAATGTACCTATAAAGATTTAATGATCTAAGTGTCTTTTCTCTGGCTTTCTGTGTTTCTAATTTTAAGTAGCTCAGTCTAAAACCCGACATTTGCAGCACATAAAAGACTTACTTTTCAGCAGGAAAGTGACAGGCTTTTGTCTCCCTGCAAAGTCCCCTGGGATACTGGTCCTTAGCTATCCAAGACTTAATCCATCGCACAGGGGTTCTGGTTCTCAGCATACGTTAAGAGGTGGCCACTAAATCTGGGTTGCATCCCTTGTGAACAGATAAGTGCATGGCCATGACCACAGCAGTAGCTTGTGGTGGTGGAGAGACAAAAACTCCCTCAATTTCCATGGTGACTCTGCACCTGCATGATTTTTCCATTTATATTGCCAATTCCCAAAGCTGGCACCAATGGCCACACAGAACATCCCCTGCACATCATTCTTGTCCTTGCTCACTAAGCAGCAAAGGATGCTGACAAAGGCTCACCAAAAATGTGTGCACACCTCAACACCTATTTGCAGCACACTGGCCCTTTTGCAGAGAGCACTTGTGCTGCTTCCCAACGTTGTTGCTTGGCCAAGGAATATGGTTGTAGTTTATGCTACTCTTCATGGCCTGAGCTTGATTTAAGCTGTTCTAATTTACAGGTCTGCTCCATTTCTTTGAATCATTGATGGCAAGGTCTGGTGGTAATTACCTTTTTGGCTTTAAGATTTTCCAGCAGTAATTTCAGAATATTCAAAGGAGGCATAAACAAGTAGATGTGACAACTATATTATTGCGAAAAAACATGCTGCAAAAGACCCATTGTATGTTTTATGCCTTCAATATTGATGCTCCTTTCCAGTGAGGGATATTTTAGCCTACAATATTTACTACTGCTTTTTGAATATAAATAGTTGTTGTGCTGGTTTCTCTAATATTTATATACTCACATATTGAAGAAAGAAGTTTATCAGATAAAGGCACAGACACCTGGCCTGATTCTGTTATGATTAAAATGAAAATGAGGCTAAATGATGCATTGTTAATAACAGAAAAATTCTGAGGTAATTGAATAGACTAAGAAAGTATTCAGAGGGAAATTAGTACTTTCAAGGGAGAAATAACATCTTAAACTTAAATCTCCTGAAGCTAGGAATTATTTTTTATATAACCTATAAAACAGACCTGTAAAACTACTATTCAGGTGGTAATACAGTTTTGAAGCACATAGGAGAATTCAAAATGGGTTGGACTCTTTGCAAATAATTATAATTTTCAGATTTTTGGTAGGCGGCATTATAGTGACTTTTGATTAAAAAATAAATGTTTTCTTTTAATTCTTAGCAATGCACCTCTATGCTGTTTAAAGTTATGTTCATGCCTCTTCTACTTAAAGGATAGACCAGTGCATAAAAGGGTAAAACAACTTGGTTGCAGGGTGAGTAAATAGCAGAGAAAGGACAGAGCACATCATTCACAGTCCCTGGCTTCAACTACCAAAATGTGAAGCTTCCCTGACCTGTGAGATCAAAGATGAGCTTTCTTGACCTATGAACATGCCAAGCTATGCTTTCATTGCAGTACTCAGATAAGGGTGCATGTCACACCTTTCTTGCATATAGCTCTGAAAATGTCATAGATTGAGACAGTAGATGTCTTCTTGCATCTGGCCAAACTAAGCTGTCAGTCTGGGACTTGCAAGGTTATTGCTTAGGGTTTAACTATTGAATTTTAAAGGGATTGAAGTGGTCCACTGTTTAAAAAAAATGCTTTATGCAAAATTAAATATCACAGTATCTTCTTAGCAAGAATGGTTTCTCTTTGAATTTACATTAGAAGGTCAGCAACCAACATATGCTCTTCAGTATGCTATTTTTCTGCAAAGCTGTGCTGAACAGTGCTTTAAATTATCTCATCCTAAAAATGGTGTGCCTTTTTTATCAGTTGAAAAACCTTTACAAGCCTCATAAGAGTCCTTGAAGCAGTTACCTTTGAACAATTACACTGGATTGTTATAAATTTTCCATATTGTTTTTATTGCCTCTCTGAAGTGATCTGGGATTTTATATCACTCCTTTTTCATAGGGTCTGGTTCTTCTTGACAGATGCTTGCTTACATCTCCCAGGAACTGTAATGAGAGGCAGGCGTATGTCTGGTTTGGAGACTAGACCATCTTATTCTTATGCTCATACTGCATTCCTCTTTCTTCTCAAATGTTCTGTGAAGTTAAAGAGGAGAACTAGGACAGCCTCATTCCATTCCTAGCTGTCCCATTCCTTCACTTCTCCTTTTTATGTCTCATTTTCAGTGAATTGCAAATTAGCGAGACTTGTTTGTACTTACATTTTAGTTCATAAAAGAATATCTCCTAACACTTTATAAATTTGAAATAATGACAATAAACTGATGCTACATTTAGAGGGATTAGATGTACAATTCATCTCTACTAGTCGGGGGTGGAAGCTACTGGTTTTACATGTTTCTGTGTACCTACTACTTTCCTTGCCATTCTACTCTCACCCAAGCTTTAAGCAGCCATCTAGGAGATTTCATTGTATGAATGGGAAGAGGTAGTTCCCAATAGCTTTTCATGCACCCTCGGTAAACAATTATTCTCTGTATGCATACACATCCTGCAACGCATCAGCAGACATGTCTGTGTCAGACTTAGTCATGATGTACTTGCACAGGTTGCTTGTGGACATGTGGCAAATCCAAGGCATTCCAGATTCTTTGATGCTGGCATGTAAGGACGAAGGAAATCAGGGTTCAGTCTGCATTTCTTCTGCAGACTTGGGCAACTTAGACAAAGCAGTTCATCTCTCCGGTCATGGCACAGCACACTGTATCTTGTGGCCTTACTACCTTAATGTGCAGGTAGAAATTTCTCCTCCTGACTGTTTGTTTAGTGTGCTGATTGTGACTGGTGCCTCTGGGCATGTAATACTGTGAACAAAAACTTCTGATGAAAGCTGGAAAAAATGCTGTAATGAAGCTGATACACAGAAGTCCAGCAGTTGTGTGGGCAGCCTGTGGTAGAGCTCCATTTGATATGCAGGTCTCAGGAGACCTGGGTCTGTAGTTTAACCCTACCTTTATCTTTCTTCTAAAGGCTTCTGATATTATAGTAGTTGCAAGAAATCTAATTAGCTAATGCTTGTACACTGTGTTCAGATCCTTAGATAAAAGTCCGCCTACATGCATGCATGAAGTGCCAAGAAATGTAGTTTGTAAACTTCTGTGTAGCTGGATATCTGACTTTACCATGGTTTGTGATGATGGGGTGACTTCCAGTTTTCATTTTCATATGTCTGCTTATTAAAAGGAGTAAATAGCTGCTAATTAATGTGGGCTGTTCATTTCTCGCTCTTGAAAGGCTTTGTTTATATGATGTGGGCTGCTGAGACTGTCAAGAACTGCTTCTAAGTTAGATATATTTAAAAGATACTATGTAGTAAGGTATTCAAAACTGCTTTGAGTACCAACTCAAACACAGCTAGCTGAATAATCCCTTATAATAGTGAAAATAATAGGAAAAACTCATCACTTAGCTTTTACTTCTGGGTGTCTGAGTTCATACCCTCTGTCAGCACAGAAGCAAACATTTTGCTGCTCAACATTGGGGAGGTTATATGTTCTCTGTGGTTAGAACAGTCTGCGGAAAAGGCTTGGCACAGCCCTGTTGAGAAACTTATATGCATGGCTGTAATTCTCACTCCATTAATACAAAAATTCATTAAGGAACTAGATGGAAAATGTAAAGCTTCTGTTCCACTTAAATCCCCTAATCCTATTTTGAAGACACCAGGCTGGTGGTGTGTAGGGGAATGAATTTCCACTCTAGGTGAGTTAAAGTCTCCTCTGAAACAAGCTGGGCTTATTCTAAAGCAATTCTGTATTTATCCCATCCTGAAGTGGAGAGGTGAAATGATTGCACAATTTCTAAAGCTTCTTTTGGAAGTGCCACATCATCCAACTACATTCACAATATATTTGATGTTGGCATGCTAGAAAATTTTAATTTCCATCTTATAAAAGTTGCTGCAGGTGCCATGAAGGGCTTGACAGTTTCATAAATAGTTACTTGCAGAATGAGAGAGAGAATTACCATGGCAGTATCACTTGTAACCAAAACCCAGGTGAATATTCTGGACTGATAGAGCTATCACAAAGCTCAGATTTCACTGTTTGTTTGTGTCTGGGATTGCACAACTGGTTTGGGAAATGCCTCTGACCTGGAATCCTTTATCTGTTTACATGGCTGCGGAGTGTGATGAAGGAAAGGTTTAAGTTTAATCAACAGTATGGCATTTCATAGCTGAAGTGGAATGGTCTTGCTTTAACTCTGTCATTCGTTTGCTCTTTGACCTTTGCCTGGGAAGTCCAATAAACAGGAGATGTTTCCTGCTGTAAGTGGACAGACTCCCAACTCAAATATACAAACCAGTCACTTGATAACATTAGATTTCATGGTGTGAAGACAGCATGTGATAGGAAATCAGGTGTTAGGTGTTCTGTTCCTTTATTTTCAATTTAGTCAGTGTGTGACCTTGGGTAAGCCATTCAGCCTTTCTGAGCTGCCTGCCCTCTACGAAACAGCGTTAGCACGTCTTGGATCATAAACAAAACTGCTTTTCCTGCCTGCAAGTGCTACACCTTTGATAATCAGCTATAAATAATATTAATATGGACCATATTTGAATTTAGAACCTTAGCAATGAAAAGTCAGCATCAGCACCAAGGATCGCCTGTACTCCATTCGCTCTCCTTTTTATTTATATCCATTGGATTTATCAAGCACCCCCAGGTAAAGCAAAAATGCTGAAATGCACAAATGCCTTTTAATATACCCTCCAGTTCTTTGCTTGCATTGCTGCTTCCTGATGAATAGAAAAAAATGAGGTGTCTATGGATATTTTCTACATGCTACATGGTCTTGATTTTTGAATGTCCCATGCTATTTATGCAATCACAAAGCATTTTATGAGAATATGTCAATCCTGCACCAGGGTAATGGACATTCCATTACTTTATCTCTGCAGATACTGTTGAAAACATGAAGTGTAAAATCAGATTCATTACCTAAATTCTCAAAAGAGAACAGGACGTTAATCGCAATTGGGCTTGTTAAACTTTGTTCTTCATCATCTCCTCCATTTAATTAGTTACATTTCTGCTTCAGATTCAAAAGAACTGCACATGCTCTTCCAGTTAGTGATATGTACCTCAGGAATCTGGAGCTTATGCAAAACATATTTTACTGCCAAGACACTTATAGGATGTTTTTTGTACTTTGCAGTTAACAGCACTTGTTTGCTGATGTTAGCTGTACTCCATAAGGTACCCCCACATACACATA
>JBCJKH010027538.1:0-11107 GCA_039877255.1 Loriculus beryllinus | reverse complement strand
GAAAGGAATACCATGTGTGGGAACATAAGGAATAATAGTTATTTGCACAGCTCTTTGAGATCCTCAAAGGGAAAACCCGGGAGAGATGTGAAGCATTATTATAAGGGCTGTAAGCTCTTTTCAGGCAGTTAAAGGGATAATAAATTCATTGCCCAAGAGATCTGGTAGTATAGTTCAGTGCAGAATATGGTAAAAAGGTAAGACTGCTCGAGACCAGGAGCTTTTAAACATTGATACTGAGCAGAAAGGCAACGTAGCCAGGGTTATCAAGTTGAGGGTTATTTTGGTTCTGGGTTAAGGTGAGATTTAAGGAGGGCCTAAGAAGTGTCAGTGTGCACACCTCTTCGGGATGATCTGTGCTGTGTGTTAGCCCTGGGGTCTAAATCTCAATTCCCTCCCCAGTAGGTCTGTGCAGCTTGGAAAGGAGATAGGTGGGTGCATGGACAGCCAGGAAAGATAACATGGGGCACTTGCTCATCTTGCTTTTCCTTAGGAAGCATCAAAAGAAGGGAGAACTTGAGGAAGCTTTTTCTAATTCTAGAAATTCTGTTTCCTTTCTAGCAAAAGACATGAGCCTACCAATCTGTTGTTGGTTAAGGCAGCCTTTCATAAATACTACATGTCTGGAGCTTGTGCTATTCCTCTGATTTGTTATTATTTAATCACAATGTAGTCAGATATTTGGGCCTAAACTCTCATTTGAATTTCTTTGGCTTCATCTTGTAGTCAATGGATTGCTCTAATGCCTCATTATGGCAGATTAATGAGGCCGTTAGTACCTGCTATTGCCTCCCCACAAAGGTTTTAAACTGTTCCAGACAAGCCACTTCTCAATATCAAAACTTTGCTTTGATAAACTAAAAGGATTGAGCTCTTTATGTCCCCCTGCAGGGAGCAATGCATCAGTGCTATCAACATGCTCTGCATCCGCCTTTGGTCTTCACCAGGGAAAGCAGTTATCCAGCCACCAGCCCCGCTTCAGTGAATTCCTGCTATATGGATGCTTGTGTTTTCCTGGCCAGGTAATTTGTGAGGCTCCAGATTTGTAGCATCCTTCGGAGAGCAGAGTGGGAAGCAGTGCTTGATTGCTCTCATTGCAGCTGTATCCAGTGGAGCAATTGCCTCTGCTTCACTGCTGCGCGTGCACCAGCTGCTGAGTTACTCATCTGCCTCCTGCCTCTGCTCGCTGTGGAACTACAGACACGCTGTTCCATGTCCTTTGAGACTTGAACAAGCCCAGCTTCCTGAGCGATCCAGGGCTCTTCCTGAGCAATTTTCCCACTTTATTGCCATATACCTCTCCTTAGATCTTTGGGCTTATTTGTTAAGCAGATTTTGTTAGTATTAATTTAATTCTTTGTATCAAGATTATCAAGGAAAATTGAGTGCAAGCCTAGAAATGTATCAGAAGCACCATTTCTGCCTCCCTTCCTTGTTCTGTGATAGTTCTCCATTGACAAACCATTTCCAAGGAACCGTCAGAGAGCTGATTCTTAATCCGTTTAACATGTGCTTTACTGATATCGTATAGCGCTAATTTTTTAATCAGAAGGTTGTGAGATACAAAGTCAAACATCTTACAACAGCTAAATATATTACGTCTTTGCAGTTACCCTTATCAACCAAACTTGTAATCTCATCAAAGAATGAAATCAGATTTGTCTGACAAGACCTATTTTCCATGAAACTGTGTTGACTGATGTTAATTATATTCCTCTCCTTTAATTCTTTATCAATTGAATCATATATCAACTTTTCTGATTGCTTTGCCAGGGACAGATGTTAACTGGCCTGGATTCCTTGGTTCAATCTTGTGGCAGTTGTGATTACAGGTACTGTGTTTGCATTTTCCTTCCGTGATTGCCTTTCTTTTCCAGGCAACTGGATACACATGGGGCTTAATGTATAAGGGAATATGGCTGAGGGAGAAAAGATAGCAACTACTTTGTACAAATGGTGGGGAAGGTGGTCTCCTGGGAACCGAAGTGGGAACTGATGCAGGACCATGCTGGTTGGCCCTATTTCGGTTAGAAAGCCCAACTCTTTTGTGTGATGGAAGCACCCAAGCACCCACTGCAAACACTCCTGGCATCATGTGTATTATACGTATTGTATTATGTATATCCATCCACCTGATCACTACTTGCATCTGAGTTTCACTCTGCAAAGAGAGAGAAAAATTAGTAGCAGCTTAATCTCCCTACGCTGGATCACTCAGAGGTGTAATTGTGCAGAAAAAAAAAAGAGGTATTAAAATGCAAAACACTCTCCTATACTTTTTCATGTTAAATCCCTTCTTCCTTCTGTTCTTTTCATTCTACAAGAGGGTTTTTACTTTTTTCCTTCCGCCCCATGTGTGTATCTGTGCAACTTTCATAAAGAGAACGAGCTGGGCATGCAGAGAGAATAATTTCAATTTCTACATGAATCTCAGAAATGAATACTTAAATTCAAGGAAAAAAACCCCGCATTCTTACACCTTTAATTTCCTCTCTATGAAGTATAATGTAAAAGCCTGATTATTTTTAATTCTTCCCTTTAATAATTCAGCAGCAGAGTGATTTAAAGCTGGGCACGATAATTACCTTTTCACTTCCCTGGTAAATGGAGTTTTAATAGAAATGGAAGCTCAAACGCTGGAATTAATTCAACCAGGTCAGTGTCAGGTCATCCACAGCATCTTCTGTATAAATCATTTATCTGAAAAATGGCCTGCTTCTCTGTTTCACAGGAATCCCTTCCCAGAGGCTACATTGAAGAGAGAAGATGCTATGTTTATACCTTGTAAAGCATGGGGCGGTAGGGGGGGGTGGGGGGGGGAGTGCAATTCACATCATCTTGGATGGATTTCTTTAATGCAAATTAAACTGCTAGTTGAAGGACAAGAGAACAGGGGCTTGTCTAGATTAGGAAAATTCAGCTGTAGCTACAATGATCATTTACTCTGGAAGCTTATATAGATCCCATTATCTGAGCAGTTTGTGCTCCTCAGTCTATTTATCTTCATACTCCACCTGCTACACCCATTTTATAGAAGAGAGATGGAGACAAGCAGTGTCATCCAGAGAAAGCAGAGCAGCTCAGACTAGACCCCGAAATGGTGACTAGGCTCTAATTACTAACCCAATATCCATTAAGGTTTTGGGGTGGAGAATGTGGGCCTCTTCAGCTCAGCCATCCATGGAGGTGTGTGTTGTAAAAGCAAGGAAGAAAATAGGCCAGGTTTGGCCAAAGCTGATCCTGCCCTAGGGATGATGGTAACCCCTCAGAGCTGATGTACCAAGACTTTCCTTGGGGGGCAGAAAGGCTATGATGGCTTTGCTGGGAGCCTGCACAAGGTCCTAACCTAACAGATTCAATTCCCAAACCATCCCAATGGCCTTGGGAGCTCTGCTGAAACACCCTGAGCAGTCCTAAGAATGGGGTTGATGCCTCTGCTCAGGGAGGGGATGAGCCTGTTGGAAGTGGTCCAGAAGCAGAGTTTGGCTGGAATCAGGCAAAGATTCCAGGGGTTAAATTTTTCATGAGTGCTAAACATAAGCAGCCTGGTCTCTAATTAAGCACTGGGACAATGGAACTTTAAAGCACTCCAGCTCTGATTGGCCACAAGTGCGTGATAATGATTTCTTTTCAAATGTCAAGCAGTTTTGTTTCTATTTCCTTTCATAAATAATTGGTGCTGAGCCGGTGGCAACACCAGCATCCAGCTGGCGGGAGGAGCCTGCATGATCCACTTCTAGCATCCAGCCATGCACTGAGGCTGTTGCAGCATATCCCAGGAGCGCAGGCAAGATTTAGGGTGCTGTTCCACCCTAAAGGAAACAGGGAGAGGGATGGGAAAACCCCTTTCACCTGGGTAGAAATCTGTTCTTTCCTGTTATCAGAGCAAGATACAGGATGCAATTGCAATGTCGTTGCATTTACAGTATGCTCGTGTTAGAGAAGTGTGGCTGCGCACTGCGAGGATGGAGGATGGCAAAAGACGTGCCTGAGTGCTGGGTGAATTCTTTGCTCCTGTGTTGACTTACAATGGGGGAGGACAGAAGCATGGTTAAGGATGCTTCTGAGCCTTGGTGGAGCTGTTGTTTGTCTCCCATTGATCTGCCACCAGGCTAGCACTGTTCAGAGAGCCTGCAGGTGAATAAATACATGCCCAGCTATGCTGATGTGGCACAGGGCAGCCAACTCCTCCATGTGAGTTGTCCCCTTCCAGCTCCTCTGCAATGAGCACCACATCCTGCTGGGATGTACTGTCCTTCCTAGAGCTCCACTGGTTGTTGTGTGTTTTCTGGTTAGACTCTACACTAATACCTCTATATCCATTACTGTTTACAGCCACGTATTATACACCATTGCCTGGGGAACTCAAGCAAATGATTGCATTGCTGGAATCTCAAACTCTGTCGGTAAATACAAATACAGCTTCCAGACACAGGCAATGACCCAATCAGTCATCAAGTCAAGGAGTTCAACTGATGTCTTTTTTTGGGGTCCTACTTAAAATGCTGCTGAAGAGCTGTATGTTATAAAAATGTTCAGTGCAACTTGCAGGTCCCTATTTAGACTGACAGACTCTCTAATCCGAAGTTAAATAATGCCCTTTTTCCTTTCCCTCCTCCCTGCTGTCTTCAGGGGTGGCACTGGCAGTGCTATAGATAAGTGCATTCAATTATAAAGAGAAAAATGTCTTGAAAATGTAAAAACTGTGGGAATCGGATCTCCTGGCAGAGAGGTGCCCTGCTAAGGGACATCCTGCCCTTACTGCAGTGATGGCACTGATCAAAGGAATGCCTGGAGTTCTTCAGATTCCCTATCCAGCTGAGGACTGCAGATGGTTAAACCCTGATTTTTGCTTGCCTCTTGCTGTATTCCTTATTTAGCCCCAGAAATATCTGAAGTGGGCATGCTGCCTATCTCAAGAGGGAAGGAAGAAAATAAATCAGACAAAATAGAAGCTGGGTTGTTTGCTTAAGGCATGTTAAAGAAGTGTTTGCATAGCCTCCTGCTTCAGCTGCAGGGTGCTGCCATGGCTAATATCTATTCCTTGTTTCAGATGCTTCTTGGGGCCAGCCAACTTGCACTGTCTGGGGCTCCTAAGCCAGAGACCTGCATTGTATGCATCTCACTCACAGACCCACTGGCTGGCTTCTGTCTGTGCATGCCCTGATGTCAGCACATACATGTGTAATACACATACATAGCAATATCTCTCCCATGCCCATGTGGCTCTCCCATATAGTCCAACCCTCCATTATGGGACCATGATGGAGCAATGCAAGGATATGCTCCAAACAGCCGGGGCTGCTTGTTTGTCGGAGCATTTCCCCTATGCTCCTTGATGTACCACTGCTCTTTGAATCACTGCTGGTTGCAGCCACTTGCACACACAGGTCTTTCTCCTTTCCCCTTGCAGTAATGATGTTTATTGAGTCACGCACGCATCCACTCTCCTGCATTTTTCATGGCCTGCTCTCCGGAGGCAGTGCTGCCTGCTAATCAGACCTCACCAAAACAGGCAATTGCTTCTGCTGCCTACTACAGCCGATAATTACCCTCCTTTCCCCGCAACAAGCCCTGACAACTGCCACCCATTGGTCACTAGCCACATGTTTAATTGACAGGCGGTCTATTACCTCTGCTCATGCAGCCTCCCTGATTAAGTGCTAGGAGAAGGCAGATGCTGCCCTGTCTGTCTTCAAGCAAAGGAGGGGAGGAAACAGGCTGTGCTGTATGGCTGGGACCCAGCCACCGACATTATTATTCATCCTGTGATAATAAACTCTGCCTTTTCCACCCTGTTGTCTTACAATAGTTCAGCAGGGGTTGCTGGCCATGGCAGTAAGGCAGAGCCCTCATCTTAGAGCAGAACTGTAGAAGGCTGGAAGGGTTGTTCTCTTAAAACAGCCCAGCAAGCATCCGCTGTGTGAAATAATCCCCTTCATTTGAAGGCCTCAGCCTTGAAAGCAATGAGGTAGCAATCCTGCTTTCCTTACAAGGGGGGTTTTAACAGCAGGAAGCGTTCTGTGGCACTGACAGACACACACATAGTTCCAACCATGCACACACACACAGGGAATAGGAAACGGGGGACTCTCCTGGGATACAGAGACGCTACACATACTCCTTTCTCTTCTCATCTCTCCCTCTAGGCATCTCTTTCTCTGTATAAACACAACTGTCTTCCCAGTCATCCCTTTGCATTGCTTTCTCTGTCTTGCACACATACCTCTGCCTTTCTATGCTTTACCATCACAATACCTTTGAGTCTCCCTCAAGAGTGCTCCATTTCAACAGGAGATGGGACCTGGGAATTTGCCTTTAATATTTCATAAGCTTCTTTCTAAAATGTAAAGCGTATTTACATTATTTGCATCAACTACCAGGAAAACAAATGCCTTCGATCTGCAAGCAGATCCTAACCTGCTGCCCATTTTTCCAGAGTTGAGCATAAATAACACAATGTATTCAAAGGAACCCTTTCTCCCATTTACATTTATATTGAATAATGTAAAGCAACTTTCTCCACCCCCATCAATTCTTCCTTCCAGGGTGGGAGAACCTGTCCATGTCTAAGAAACATGCTTCTAAGGGACATTTGACTATACAAGCGCACACATATGTTTGCAAATCTGATCATATTCATGCCTGACCCCTGCTTGAGGATAAACAGACCTTACTGGGCAAAGAGACCATACTGTGAGGGAGTTGGATTATACTGAGGAAGAGGACAGAGGACATTAAAATGCCAGCGTGAAGCAAACTGGCATTAGTACTCCGGTCTTGCGCAGACAGTGCTGTTCCCTGTGTGTTCATTTGGGAAAGATGGAGGAGTTTGTCTCTCGGAGGTAAACTGTCCCTACAGCCTGTCAGTTGAGACAGCAGAGGACTAAAAATCATCTGGCCCTTCCCGTATTCTCTTCCTTCCTCTTTTGCCTGCATCCGAAGAGAAAGACGCAAAGGGACTGCATTAGAGATCAACACACGCTGATGGGTAACGCAACAAACTCATGTTCCGCAATCCTAATGCTGGAAAAAGCTTGTAGGCTTCAGCCTGGAGAGTGTTAGGGCTGAGCTCCTCCCAGCAGCAGCCAGGGAGACAGATCTTCAGCCGGTGTCAGTCTGTGATAATCAGTGAGTTGATTTAAACCCACTGAATACCACTTTCCCACTTTCATTTCCTCTCTCCCTGGACAGGTTTAGGCTCTTTGTCTCTTATCTCTTTCTAATCATTTATATTTTCATCACTTTCTCTTCCTCAGGGTTTCTTTGGCAGTATTCTCTTAAGTCTGGTTTGTTTGCTAGACACAGAGTTAATGTTATTATTCTATACTGGCTTGCAGACACATTGTCCATCACTTAGGCATGACAGGAAAGTGAGCCAAAAATGAATCAAGCTATCACACCCCAATGGATGGGAGAATCTCTGTTGGAAACCCAAGCAGGAGCAACCAGAGAGGAAATTCTACAGTGAATCTCACTAGAGGAGTGGGAGACCATATTGATTAGCAATAGTGAGGGGGGGAAGTGTGAATAGAATCTGTTTACCTAATATAAAACCCATCTCTATCCCTCTCAAGACTCCAGGTTCTCCTTCTAGCACAGAGCATGATTTAAACCTTACCATGTGCCCTAAATAGCTGATGATTTTTTGACCCTGCCTTTACAGGAGACTATGATGGAGGTATGTTTTTTTTCGCTTTGATTTCTTTAATCTATGCTAATCTCAGCCTGTTGGACCCCTCTGTGTGGTAGACACAGGCTTATTGCAGTGTGTGGTTTATCCACAGGCAATAGAGGGATTTCCTGTGGCTGGAAAGCCTCCTGAGTTTACCTTTGCTAAATGGTAATTGTTAAATTGAGGGGAAGCCAGGGAGGTAGAAGAGGGCCCTTGAAGCAGACAAAAAGAGTAGTAATTGGCCATGCAAGGTTCACAGCTCCTCTGTGGGAGGCATCTGCAAGCTTTAGTCTTGCATATTGGCTTGTTGTACCTTTGGAGGTGCTAGCTTGTAGGCTTCTTATCGCAAATGAGAGGAAGGGAGAGAAATGGCAAGTAATTTGCTTGCCCTTTGGGAATAACTTCTGCAAGCACTGGCAAGAATCACAGGAAGCTCTGCTGGGAGGAGCCTGATAGCGCACTGAGGAGGTGCCAGAGAAATAGAAATAGAGAAACAAGCAGAAACTCCAGGCAAAGGGGGTAGGAAGCTTCTTCCTTTTCACTGCAGCTTTGTTTTGTAAGGGGGAATTCATATGCTCAGCCTTTGGCTGAGAAAGCCCTCAATTCATCCCTCAAGAGGCAGCACATCCCAGACACTCACTTGCTGGGCTGAGACCTGCACAGCCCGGTTCGAAACTGCTCAGAGGCCACCAGAAAGGTGCAGTCTCCTATTCAGGTTCAAGGCAAGCTCTGGGATCCCAGATCAGGAAGTCCACTGTTTTTAAGGATACTTTTGACTGATGGCCCTGAGGTGATTTGTACTTCCTTTGTGCATCAGACCACAACGGAGTGGGAGACCCATCCCAAAGGAGAAGACAAACGGCAGGGAATGCTGTCCTTAAACTGGAGTAAATTAGGAGCCATTTAAACGAAGCCCAAAGCACTTGTGTTGCATACATTTTTAATCTGGTGTTGGCTCCTTTAGAGGCAGAGGAACCTAATTTCTGCTTGCAGTAAAACTGGAGAAAGATGCTGGCAAATCAAAGCTGATAGAGTAACAGAAATGTTAATCTTTTAATTGAAAGTGGAATAAATACACCTGCATATAATACCTCCCAGAATATTCCTCCTCAAAGCTCCCTTTTCTTTTCTCAGCCGTTACTAAAATCTCAAGGTTAGAGATTAATTATAATGGTACTATTACCATTTATTTTACTGCCAGCTGAACAGGGAAAATAAACCTAGCTTCAAAATAAATTGTGCTTACTGTGTCCACACTTAAAAGCTTGCGATACTGCTTCTGTATTAATGAAATATTATTGACTAATTCTATTGAATTTGGCAAAAGCACTCCCTTGCTGCTTCCTCTGCACCGAGGCACAGATCTTGAAAACACAAGATCTTGTTTAAATAGGAGTTCAGCTCCTGCCATCCAGCAAACTGGAACATCAGAAAAGAAAATGATGAACACTCTTTCCTTCCTTGTCCTTCATCTAAAGTAGCTTGTTTCCATTCCCCCTTCTTTTGTTTTTAGTTCTCTGAAATCCAACCTCCTGGTAACGTTTTACGTATAAGGGTGCATATATCCATTTAATTATCTCCATAATTGTATGGTAACCTCTGGTCTTCTCATTCCACAGTAAGCAGCAGATAGACTAAGACAGTAATTTCATGGTTATTTCTCTTTCCCAACTGCTGGGGTCTCTGGGACAAATTGAGATATCCCTTGGGAAACTTTGAATTAAGCAAAGCATCTCAGTCAGGCCAGGTGGAGGTTGGTGTACCCAGAACATCTGCACATGCCTATTGACCCAGCTATTAATACTATAATGAAGGGAGCTGGAGCTCCCCACACAGGGCTCAGCAGCATCAAAGGCCACACGACAGAGAGGATTCCTGTTCCTGTTGTGGGAGAAGGCAGCTCTGAATTCTCCTGCAGCTGTGTGATACAATGAACAAATCCCATGTGGCTGCAAAGCATGAAACTCTTGGCTTTATTAAGTCAAACTTCTTCACTGATACGAGACTTGTAATGCCCACAGAACAGATTGCCCATTAGCTAAGGTAAATTATGACAGGTAATGGAAACAAGTTCCCTCCTCTTCTCCCACTTTCCCAGTCCATTTCAACTAGTGTGTCATGGTCTTGCTTTTTCCTTTCTTTATCAGCTTAAGGCAGACATGAGGTTTTAGAGTCTAGGGTTGCATCAGGAATGACAAAATCACAGAGACTTCACATTCTCTATTGACTATGAGGCTGGACTACATTCTTTTGAAGCCAATGGGACACTTGAGTAGACAGTGTGTCCAGGCTTAAAAAGGATTAAAATAGAAAACAACAGGAGCAGAAAGAGAAATTGGAATGACTTGGCAAACACTGCTCTCAGTGGGTATGGCTGAACCTGCAGGAAACCCAATACAAGATTCAAAGCTGAGATCCACTGGTAGTTTCCGCTGGATCTTCAAACTGTCTTTAGTTGTCAGAACATTTGGGAGCCATATGGTACTGATGGCACTTGCCACCGAGCTTGATGTGCTGGAGATTCTGTTTAGGAACCAAAATAAAATCTTCTTTCTAGATACGCTTCTCAAAGACCCAAATTGTGATACCCCTTCAAGCACCAGGCAGGGGCCCATTAGGGCGCTTGTGTTTGAACATTTGAAGCAATTATTCATGTTCATCGAGCTCCAAATAGCTACCAAACACCATGTGTTTTTCCTCAGTGTTAATAAAACCCTAAACGATTCTTCATTAAGAAGCCCATTAAGACGACTTCAGTTTCCTCGAAGCTCGTTAGAGGATATTCTCACCACTAAATTATCACACTGGAGTTTTATAGAAGGCTGAGGAAAGATGCCCTATTGTGATTAATTCATGATACATTTTCTCTCCTTTGCTTGCAGTCTATTCCCCAGACTTGGCTTTGCCAAGCTCTCAACCTTTGGGTTATATGGCCAATAACAGTGATTCTTCAGCTTTGCTTCATGGGAAGGATGTTCCAGAGCTCAGAGGTGCTGAGCCTGATAGTGATAATGGCCAGGAGGAAGCTGGCTAGCCAGTATATGGCCTCTGTTGGTCCATCTCTGTTGGACGTCATTGAGCCACCTCTTGCCCACTGTGGCAAGTGGCATGTCTGCATGTGTTGCCTGGAGAGCAAGGCTCCAGGCACCGAAGCACCACACTGCACCCATTAACCACACACCCTCCTGTAACTCTTCCATCTCCAAAGCATCAGGACCAAGAGCAGCCCTTGCAAGGCAAAAATCTGAAGACAAAGTGGTCAAAACAATAGCAAAAGACAGAATCATTTAGAATCATAGACTATTTAGGGTTGGAAATGACCTTAAGATCATCTAATTCCAATCCCCCTGCCATAGGCAGGGACACCTCACACTAAACCATGCCATGCAAGGCTTTGTCCAACCTGGCCTTGAACACTGCCAGGGATGGAGC
>JBCJKH010027537.1:0-19547 GCA_039877255.1 Loriculus beryllinus | reverse complement strand
ATTTTTCTAGAAATGCCAAAGGAAAGGTTAAACTGTTCCTGTCTCATTCACCAGCATTATTTTGTTTTCTCTTTTTATACTCCTTCTTTCTGTGGTACAAAATAAAGTAGCAGATGTTCTGAAATAGCACTAAATGACAAATATGGGAGTTTTATTTTCAACCAAAGAAATCTGCTGTTAAATTGTGTACAAAACCCCCTAACAGTTGACACTACATTTTTTTTCTTATATATCTGATTTCTGACATTCAAGAATGTGACCTTCAAAATTAATTTCCTTTTGAGTCTGATTTTTTTTGGTTCCTTCTTCTTCAACAGTGAAGTATCTCATAAGCACACACTGTACATCAAAGTAGAGAACTACCACAACACAGACCTTACTTTATTTTTCTCCATTTGTTGTACTTCAAGTTTTCACCTCTCCTGATGCATCTGTTTCGAGGTGTAAACAAGATTCTTCCCATTTAAGCAAATCTTCCCATACTTATTTATTGCAAGCCAGCACCTGTTGTGCCTCAAAGCCTGGCTGTTTGCTGCACCTTCTGTGATTTCACAGCAGTTGACCACAGTTGGATTTGGCATATCCAAGCTTTTAAAGCAATATTCACCACGTCTCATTCCACTTCATTGCACCTAATGCGTAAGGGAAAGAGCTGGAGAATTTAGGAGCAAGGAAACAGCATTTTTGTTGTTGTAGAGTTTTATATGCTGAATCAAGAACACATAAACTAGGCTTCCTGATGAATTACAGCAACTTCTTACCATGAAACTGCATAAATAATCATTGAAAAAGTGGCTCTCTACCTGAAAAACAGATAAATACCTCTGCAAACATAAACACAGAACTGCCCCCATTCCATTACTAAGAGAATTTAACTATTTACAGTTTTGATCTGGAATGTCATTCCAATGGCAATACTAGAGGCAAGGGAGAGGGCTGAAAATAAAAGCAGTCCAATCTAGCTTTTGCATTCCTTAAACTGTCAATAATTCAGATCCAAAAGTATGATTTCATGACATAGGTTATGTCTAAAAATAGACATACTACAGCCAAAGCATTATAAAAATTAATAGGCCTAGTTTCAAGTACTGTCAAAAATTAGGCTATCAAAGGAAGTTTAGCATCTGAGCTCCCACAGCTGCAGGATAAGGGCTGTGTTGCGTTTGAGATTTATTTTTCCACAAGGAGATGAAACACCTATAAGCTGCATGAAAGAAGCAGGTACCTGATTTTAGAACAACATCAAGTTTCTTTTCCAGTAGAAAAACAGAAGGGAATCTTCTACCAGGACTTCTTGTGTCTCAGAAAAATAAAGATAAGGCCTTAAGAGAAATCAAATTCTAAGCTCAGTATTACACTCATTAAAAGCTGATGCAGCTACTACTTCTCGAAATTTCCACAAAACTAGCATGTCCATGGCCTTGAGGAGTAGGTATAAAGAACACAGTGAACCTAATCCTTGGCAGCTGACCTATTCCCCTTACCTATATACATAAATCTTGCCTATATCCAGTGCCACCAGAGCAACAAAGATAGCTCTGTGTAGAATCATTTCCAAGGAATTACAGACAAAATTGAGGAAGAGGGTTTCCCATCAGCAATCATAAAATCCAACTTCAGTTTAAATCTTGAAAGCAGCAGAGGTAAACTGGCTCTTGATGAAACCTATGCAGCAGAAGGCTGTCACTGGTACAAACATTACACTATAGCACCATTTCATCAATCCACAACAGCACGTTCTACTCTTCCTATTCCCTTCTAAAAGAAAGAAGGCTGGGATGAGGCAAAAAAGCAGGATGATGTTCTAAAAGAACCTTCGGAAAGAGAATCACCTGAGGAGTTTTGTTCTTATGGGGCTAAACACCACAAAACCTAGTTTTACCAGAGAGTAAATTAGGAAGAAAGTTATTGAGGGACAGATTCTTCTACTCCCATCAATGTTACATATATTACCTGCATTATGATAATGCCCACATGTATCTGTAAGACTAAGACATGCTGTAATAGCCACTGTTAAATATTTATGGGCGTTATCCAAGGATTAAGACTCTCTTGAAAAATTAAGATAACATACCTACACCTAGGTACCATCTTTGAAAGTTGAATTATCAATATAAAAGCACTTTCAGCTAAATAAATAATACACAAGGAAGTGAAAAGCACCATAACCCAGATGAAAGCTGTGTTGCTTGTCAGCACCACTGGCCTTTTTCTTTTAAATCCCTACAACTTTTCCTATCTCTATGTAGGAAACAGAAGAAAAAGGTGAATGCTGAGGGGCTCAGAGACTCTTCATCTTTCCTTCCCACTCATAATCATGAGATGACTGTCAAAAGATTTTTAATTTCTGTACTATGGAGATCAGGTTAATCTTCAGTGATAGGTGTTAACAAAATCCTATAAGCAGAGCTAAGTTCTACTCACTGAAAGTTAAAACCATTGACATCCATCATTAGTAATTATTCCTATACCCAAATAAATCTTTTTATATGGCAACCACTAGATAAGTTAACTGGAATTCTGACATGCATATGTAACTACTGAATTAAAAGTGTGAAGTATTTACAACTTGCTCTGGACAGGTAGCAAGCCTTCTGGCTTTAGAAACTTTTGGAGTTGTACAGAATCTGACAGTAATATGCAAGAATTCTTGGCATGAAAGCCACTCGTACCAAAATCCCTAAGAATTATTAGCATGAACACTGCTGATCAGATCAATCAAAGGCTTTAGACTTTGCACATCTCTACCTAGGCAACATTCACTCGAATTTATTTGCACTTGTACAGAATAAAGTAGCAGGACAGAGCCAGCTAAAGCTTCCAAACCTACTACTCACAGCCACTGAGAGTGCCAGGTTTCAAAGATAATGGCTAAAAGTTTATGTAGTATTAAGTATAAGCTAATAACTGTATTTCTCAGCCTGCATGTTATCTGCTCATGATATTCTAGTACCTAAAAACATTCATTCACCCTTGAGCTGTTTGCTGATTTCTGTTTGAACATACACAATGAAGTATTCTTCCTTTGTCTTGATGTCTCATTAATGCTTCAGATGCACATAGCAAGTTTTCCCTAAACCGTCCCCAAGCCAAAAGCACAACCCAGTCAGGAAAGAGTACTCAAACATAAGAGAATTGTGCACCATAATCACAGAATTGTTAGAACTGTTCCCCTGTCTCTAACGGTCAGTAATCTGTTCCTCTTGGACACATGTTGGACCCTTAATAGAAAGGTATTAAAGGATCACAAAGTCAATTTCTAAGCCAGCATTTTAATAGCCTTATTATTACACCAGGTTTGACACATGGATTCAAAAAGGTGTGTCTGTACCAGTATTTTAGGACTTTAAAAAAAAAATCTGACATTCGTAGCCTCCTTTTATACACTGGTTGACATTGCAAAGTGATCTAAGAGCGCCTGAGCTGAATTTCTTTCAGACATATCTAACCCAAAAGATGAACTCCAAAATCATACTTAATGCTATGAAACCACTAACAGACTCAATTCACAAACTGGATCCTGTGAAGTGTGCAGAGCATGGACATCAGCTTCTCAGCACTATAAATCCTCTTCTACTGTGCTGCATTAATTTGAAAGCTTGAATGTCAGCTATGATCTCAGTTTCTGAAATACATAAATGTTTCTATGCTGTCATTCATAATGACACAATGCTGAGTGATGTCTGGGCCTTCATGCAAGTTCTCAAATGAACTGCTTCCAGTCACAGAAGAGATGACTTTCCCACAAAGTCAACATTCAATCACAACAGAAACACATTTGCTTGAATAGTACATGCAGTTGTTTGAGCAAGAAAGATGAACAAGGAGAACTTAATTCTAATCCAGGGCTAGTTTTTGCTGCTGCCTTGTCATAGTACCTGCTACCTTTCCACAGCTTTAATTTCCTCTAAACTACAAACATCTGAAGTATCAGCAGCAAGAAAAACCAAACAAGTGAAGAACAGAGACCAACCACTGTAATGAGTGAGAATGTTAGAGAAGCTGACACAAAAAATTGCAGAAATTGCTTTCTTATTTTCCTTGCTCAGGGAAAAAAATCACCCAGTGTTATAAGTACGTATCTAGTACTGCCTGATTTTCATCCACTGTTTCTGCATTCTCTAATCAGTGTAGGTGCTGTCATGTCATTTTGTACCACTATTGACTTTTCCCCATACAAGCTGCCTTTGTGAAAATTGCATCTGTGATAGTGTAGCTTCTGAAGCCGAAACTAGGTCCACGGTACAACCTGCCTGGCTTAATCTGTCATCACACATACTCAAACTGACAACATTAAACAACCACAAAAACCAATGGTCTCACTATGGAAATCCTGGTAATGGATATATCCAATAATCATGTACAACTGTATCTGCTGTGGCACTCTGATAACAATCACACAGTGATACACTGCAATGTTGAATACTGTAAAGGCAGCAAGAAAGAGATTAGGTATATGGATTATAAAGGGAATAGATTATGTCTAGAATCTTTCATCTCTGTGTGGGAAGATGAAGCTCACAGGGCTTTTTCTGGTGCAGCTTTTGAGGTTTAGTGTTTTGGTATTTCCATTCTACTCCTCTGCAAAACAAGTTAAAAGAGAGCAGGGAATATTATTTATTAAACTGCTGGGAGGAGGTGGGTTTTCTCTGAGAGCATTTATCATTCTTTCAAATCTCTGTGGTTCAACATATTTAGCTACATCAAAGTCAAAGCATACACTTCTAAGTTTTTTATTTACTGCCAAAATCCACATTCTTGGATGCCACAGTGTTTTGCTCTGCTCTCTCCAAGGTTAAGAACTAGTTTTGGTACTGACACAGCTAGAAGACCGCTAGTTCAGATGACTGCAGTCTGCAAGAATATTTAGCAAGAGAAGAACAACAGGTTCATTGTTTAGGAAGCATAAATTAAGGCTAAACATTTACAGGAAAGCTCTTTTTATTCATTCTATTCCTGCAGCTAAATTATCAGTCATACACTGGCTCCCAAAACTTGAATTTATGACATGAAATAAAACTGGTGTCATCTGCCTTCACAATAAAACACCAGGGTTCACACTGTGCTTTTAAGACAATGGAAATTTTCCTTTCCAGGTGTTGAGGTTTCCTCACACCATGCTTCTAAACTAGCAAACTGCACCCTAGATGCCCATCTCTCTACTCTCAGCTCGTCTCAAATGTCTGAGATATATCGTCAGATGTCAAGCTGAGAGACACCCAACAGCAGCAAAATGTTGCTCACTGTGCTGAGTGTGTAACACAGACCTGTTCCAAGTCTTGCCATCACTTAATTAGTACTTCAGTTGGTTAGAGAAAGCACATGTGAGAGGTGCTGGCTAAACCTTATTTCTCAGAGATACTGTACTCAGAGTTGGCAGACATTTCCAAAAGGCTTCATGACAACTTATTCCCCGTGCATGAAGGAAATAAAACAATAGATGAAGCAGAGCATAAGAATTTCAAAGAGAAAGGTTTTCACCTTGAAAACACATACTACAAATACTATGATTCTTCCCATTTATATCTAGAATAAGTCTCTTACCAGGTATCCAAAAGGATCACATCACTGTAGGGACTAAGAACTAAGGAAATCAAGAATTAACTTCACATTACACACCATGTTGTTGAAAACAAGAATATATATATGAGATAGCAAAAAGCCTACTTTGAGAGGCTACATAAAAGCAGAAAAAGCAGAAAGCAATCTTCCCAACTTCCTGTTCCCCTAAATTCTAAGTCCAAGCAAAACTATTGTCTGGCAGTAACAGCACAAAAAGCTCAAATATCAAGTGTCTGACAGCTTGATACACACGTTTGGCCAAATTAACAGTTACCATTGTCAAGACACTGTTAAATTATACTGTTTATCTTCCAGCTAAGTATTGGTCCCTCTATGCCAACCGGTTGCTATCACCAAAAAATCTCTTTCCTGTTTCAAAGACATGCTGATTACACACAAGCTTTGTACCAAGGAAGCTAAACAAGCAGCTTGTTGCACTAATTTGTATGCAGCTATCACATTTACAGCTCGACCTCATGGTTTCTAAAGAGCCAGAATACTTTCCACATACTACTTCAGAAAAGTAATTCAATAGACTTCAATCCTCTTTACAAATTAGCTTTCAACTGGCAATTTTCACTGCAAAACTATTGTAACAATTTGCTTTTCTGTAGAAAACCAATTCAGCTCAAGCAATAGCTATTCAATAGCATTTTCCAAGTAAGGATAAATACACAGATTTGTCAGTTTACATGTCCAGAAAAGCCTTTATAGGCTATTAATATATTTCCTATTTTGTATATGGATTGTATGCTACTTTGGAATATAATGGTCCATTCAAGACTCTTACTGAAAAAAGGCAAAACCCAAAGCCATGTGCTTCATTCATCTGATCAAGAGCTACCACCCCACTCACCGCCCCTAACCCAAACCCAACCACCCCAAAGAATTGAGGAATAGAGGAAATTTTCAGTCCTTAAATAAGCAGTCAATACTCACTGTGAAGCGCATAGACACAACTTCCTCTAAAAGTAACACTGCTTACAGAACAGAGAGCAGGATTAATCCCCAGTCATCAAGTACAATAAAAGCCTTGAATGTTTTTATTATGAGCAAGAAAACAAATCAGTCTTTTCTCACCCAGAGACACGCCAATAATCAAATATGATGTAGTCATGAAGAAATTCTTGCAGAAAAAAGTTCTTGTTTCAGTATTTAATATCCAATAGAAAGATACACTTAAATGAATATGCTTTGCACTATGTAATAATGAAAATTCCTCTTGTGGAGTCCAACAGAAAAGCTACAAAGCCTTATGAAATCACAATGTACTAAAGATCTTTGCTGCCAGCCCCTAGCAACTACCTGTGTGCTGTAAAGCTGTATATTTCTTTTATCATCAAGTTACACATTACAGACATTTAATATCATTTAAAGACCATGTTTAACACCTTTCCGAGGTACACCATCTACACTGTAGCTATGATTTTTTTTGTTTTAGCTGGTTAAAAAAGTACACGAAGCAGTATGTAATTTGAAAAAGGCCATTCCTCTAAGACTTTATTCAAGAGCAGAAATAAGTTGCAAAGTATTATACAAACTATACTTAGTAACAAGTACTATGCCAATTACTATGCAGTTTCCTGGAAAAATATCCTACTGAATTAAAGTACAGAAGGGTGCAGTAATATGATCAACAGCTCCAAACTCAAGAAATATGAATTACCAATTACCTAAACATTTGTTAAGTAAGACGCTGTTGAAATAAACCCTAACACAGTTCCTGAGAGTTTCAGTTAGAAACCTGTGATTTCAGTATTGGATATATGTTTCATTAGTGGTTGCACAAAATTCCCAGTCTTTAGCTCTGCACTTTCTACTGCAGCGGATAATGGAATAAATTGTGTAGCAGCCTGTTATGAGCCAATGGTGGCAAAAACTGTATTAAAAAAGATAAACTAAGGAAGAGATTACTATATAAGGGTTAAACATAAGAGGAAGGGGAAAGTCAATGGAAATTAGGGAAAAAAAAAATTGAAAGCTTCTAAAGAAATATGAGTTTGTCCCAAATGCTTTCTTACGTATCGAAGTGCTGGTTTTGGGTAAAGAAGGTGAGGTTTGATTTGGGGCTTTGGGTTGTTCTTGGTCAGTTGGTTGGTTTTCGTTCTTCCTAACCACAGAGGTCACCACAAATCAATGCAATGGAGAATAAAAAACTTTAAAGAGCAATACCAATTCCCTTCAGTTGCAAGGCATTTTTCTTCATAAACATCTCAATTGGAACAGAAGTTGCAAAAAGAGATCAGCGAGAGCCATGCAAAACTATCAATTTTTTCTTCACCAAGTGTAAGTGCTCCCAGACACGTAAGCTTCAGGAAGTCACCTCACTCCCTGCTCAAAACTGTACAATTACTGTATGGGGTGGCATGAATCCAGCCCTGCTGAGAATGACGGCTGCAGCGGTAGCTACACAGCGCAACCTTTTCCTGACCCTCTCGCACCCGCAACATGCATTGTAAAGGTAGGACTAATGGAGGAGTCGCTGCTATCTGTGGGTCCTAAACCTGAATTTTAAAGGCTGTTTGCTATGAGGACATAAATAAATAAAATGCAGCAATGGGTAAGTTCTCCCTCCCCTCCTATCACCTTTTCAAAACTCAGTTTCACAAGCTTCCAGAGATAGTTTATGCTATTACTGCATAGTAACACAGAGAGAAGGATAAGGATGATTTCAGCTTTGTAAAACCAGCATTGATTTGACATGAAAGAGCATAGGTAATAAGTGGTTCTAAACAGACTAAAGGCAAGTAAGAGATCATTTCAAAGTGCAAAGCTCTCCTGTTTGTAGTACTTAGCTGTCTTCCAATTACCTAGAACACCGAAATACGCTAGGCTTGGCAAGGGTTAAAATATATTCTGGAGATACTAAGTGGATACTTTAAGTCCAGAGGTTAAAAACAGTGGCCATGCAAGTGGAAACTCAATCACATTCACTAGTGAGAACTATTCAAAAATACAGAGATCATAATGAACAGTAAGTCCTGAACACAAAGATGCAATGGTTCTAATGTAACAATTAATGACTGTGGCAATTGCTCTAGATGTTATTTCTGAAAATAGACTCTCTCAAAAGAAATGAGTCCCTTAATGACTGTAATGGCAATGGAGCATTAGGTTCTGACAAAAAATGTTCATCATAACTGAAGTAAGATTTGGTGGACAATAAAACTTGAATTTAGCAGAACATAATGGAAGATACCTAAAGAACAGCATGTGTAACTGATCAAGAATGCCTCACTTAAGGTGAACAAGCTTAGCATAGACCACAGCGTGACAGTGTCATTAATTGTTAAAAAAAAAAGGCAAATTAGTTAGAAAGCAGAAAATTCACAGACTGAGGTTCCTGTTGAGAAGATTTTTAACTAACAGTTCCTAAGTGTAAGAAGCCATCAGAAATGTTACTGATACAGTAAAATCAGCCAATTTTATGACTGGTTACAAAACTTGTATTTGGGAAACATGCATATACATGCCTCCCAAAAAAATTCCTGATATATAAGTAAAAAAATTAAATGAGAAAGATGTAATACAAATTCTCTTGTGAATCATGTGCAATCCTGTTCTAAATTACTGCTGCCAGGCAATACAGTGATGTGGCTCCAAAAAGCCATCTCTTTTATAGTCACTGTGATTTCTATGCATTTCAGAATATGCTTCACTGGGGAGACAGCCCTGGAAGTAAGAACTGGCAGAGTCTTGCTGGAAACCACAACAATCAAACCTACAATACTGCCAAGCTCAGCCTGTAGTATAATTATAATTAATCCTCAAATATGGGGTCACTTGTTATAAAAACTATAACAGAAAAGGTAGAACAGAGGCTGGAGACCTCTTCAAGGATTTCAAAGCAGAACAGCACCCACTGTCAAAGGAAAAACAGCTCTTACTTAAACTTAGCAACTGCAAAAGCCTTCAAATTTTCTATTCTGTTTTTCCCTCAATCCTAACCTCCACTCTATAAATTCTGACTGGACAGAGGAGGGAGAATCACTCCACAGGGCTCAGAGAATGACAGCCTCCATGCCTGAAGGGACAGCAACCATCATCATAACTTCTGGAGTATCCCAACCTACAGTAGTCCCCAAAGGTCTCCATTCTGGAACACCACTACCCCTAAATTCCAATATATAACTGCAGCCTCATCTCAAATTGTGCAGAATCAAATTACTAAGAGGTACTGAGGTGAAAAATGAGCAAGCGGCACCTCTCAAGTCTTTCAAAAAGTGAATGTTTTCCTTTTCATGACCTCCTTCCTCCAATTTAGCACTCAGATTTTTGAGAAAGCTACCTACTTAGTAGATATATTCAGCTGAACTTAAAGAAATACATAATCTTTCAAAAACTATTAGTCTCTTTTTTGACTTTTTTTCTTTATCTAGAACTATATTTATTGGGTTTTAGCTTTCTGAAATTAGTCAGCTAATATTTGGCAAGAATAAGTGAAAAATCTTTAACTAGTGCAATGGATTTTAGCAATTCTGCTACTTTTACAGAAATAGACATTGATTTTTCATGAAAGCAAGCACTGCTGAAGAGGAACATTAAAACAGTTCAAGCAGTAGAGGAAAAATATGCAACACTAAAAGAAAGTGAAGGTGTTACCACACTCTATCAAAACTGAAGAAGCTTAGATACACAGCATGCAGTTACTTGCACTTAAGTGAGTTGCCTAAAAGAAGGCAAATATGTCATAATAGTCTAAAGGTCTTCTGAAGAACAAGAGATATAGTGAAAAAAAGCCTTCTGCTTATCACTACAGACAGTAAGAGACCTTACTCTTACCAAGAAAGTGCTGAATATATAATTTAAGACTACACAGTGCTACAGACATTATTATATTCAGAGCTGTTCCACAGAGAAAATAACATCCCCTTCAGAGGTATAAAATTTGAGTTTACAGTTGTCAGACAAGAGCTCAACATCTATGTCAGTCAATAAGAATGACTTGCAAGAGACACATGTTTATTAGCATAAGTGAACAGATAGTGCTTCTATTCAGAACACTTAGTACTGCTTTTCCACATAATACACCACAAATAAAGGCACACGTTAAATACATTGCATTATTTATAAGAATCACAATAATACCAAGAAACCTCTTATCTCCTTCATATGGCCATTTTAGTCAAATTAGAAATGACCAAATCCGGTAGAAAAGCTTAGTAAAAACCAGGAGCAATCAACTCTCTCAAATCATCTCTTTAAAAGTTAATGGGCTTTGTTTAAAGAGACTTAAGTCAGAGCCACAATTCAGAGCCATGAAGAGGCTTAAAGGGTTGGAACACCTCTCTCATGAGGAGAGGCTGTGAAGGTTGGGACAGTTCAGCTTTGAGAAGTCAAGTCTCAGGGGGATTTTTATCAGTGTGTATAAGTACTGAGTGTGAGGATGTAAAAAAGTTGGAGCCTGACTCTCCTCAGGGCTATCCAGCAAGAAGAAAGAGACAATGGGCAAAGACTGAAATACAAGAAATTTAATTTATAGTGAAGAACAAAAAAATTAATGAAAAAACCTACCAAAAACATAACAGCACCACAAAAACATGCCACCATTTTCTGTTTGCTTGGGGTTTTTTTGTTCATTCATTTGTTTGCTTGTTTTTAAGTGAGGCTGAAATGGGTTGTGGAGTCTCCACCTTTGTAAGTGTTCAAAACCTGACTGGACAACGATCTGAACAACCTGTTCAGTTGACCCTGCTTTGAACAGGAATCAGACTAGATGGTCTTCAGCGGTCCCTTCCCACATCAGCGATTCTGTGAAATCCCTGCCCATAAATTATCCACAGGTTGCTGTCACTGATGAGTTGCAGCCTGAATTCCTTGATTTGTTGATCTTCGTTAAAAATTAATGTATATTTTCCAGGTTTTTCAGAAAAACAAAATGGTTTAAGTTGGGTTAGCACTCCCAGTTAACCTATCATGGCATTTCAGAGCTACAGCCTTGATTTTTGTCCAAGAAATGATGTCAGAATCAAAGAGTCATAAGATGTATTATGGATTTAAGTTGCTAATTTATACTTAGAAGTAGATGTTAGCCCTTTTCACTTTCAGATTTTTAAAGTTACTTATTTTTTCCAACAGATATGCATGAGTAATCTAATTTGTAGGAACAGGAATACAAGGTTGAACAAAAGACCCATGTAGTTCAATACTCTGTCTCCCAGCAGCAGCCAACAGCAGATGACTGAGTAAGCTTGTAAGAAGAACATGACAAGTATACAGGGATAAAGAGTACACAGTGTTCTGTAAGAGTATTCTACAATACAGAGACTGGCAAGTCAAGAATTTATTTTTAAAAAAGTCATTTTTTGCATACAATAAGTCTTAATAATTTGAGTTTCTCACCTGCTTGACTAATTGCTTTTGAAGCCACACAAACTTCAGTATGTACGTACAACAGACTGCATCAACTTCCACTACTTCACTTCATGCTATGTGAGAAACCATTTTCTTTAATAATACTGAACCAACACTTGCTGAGTCTGACAGCCCTTAATTCTCTTACTGGAAGAAGCAACTACCTTCTGTTCTCTTTTTCCATGTCCTTCATATTTCCTCTCCATTATCACTTTTCCATACTAAAACCTCCTAGAATAATCAAGTTGTTGTGACTAAACAAAAAGTTTAACATTTTTCTCTAGATCTTCTCTGGTTCTACTACATCCCAAGAAAAATCAAACCAACAGACAATACAAGATGCCTGTACAGTATGGATTTAGAGAGATATGTAATGATGCTCTTTATTTTTCAGTCCTTATTCATCTCCTAATAAATCTTAATGTTCTGCCTGCCTTTCTGGATTGCTTAACCACTGTCTTCAATAATTTTAACAAGCCATAAGGAGTGCCAAGATCTTGTTTTGGAACCGATCATTTTATTTGTAAAGCTAGGGTTGTCCAGGATACATGGAATGAATATGGTGGAAACTGGGATATTTTACTTAGCTACATAATTTTAGCATCATTGTCTATCAGACTTCAAATGTACTTTGCAGGTGCATTTGCCAGCACTTCCTAGTAAATACATTCATCATGCATTTTCTTATTGGAAGAGTCTTTCTCAAAGGAAATACAAGGCTAACAAAAGCATTTATTCTTTACTCATGGTTTTAATCTGGGTGAAAATGGTTCCCAATAAAGCCAATACTAACATCTGCACATAATTTGAGAGGCAAACTGCAGTCAGTATGAGTTACTACCAGGGACTGTACTACAGAATCTCATTTATGGTATCAAACAGTTCCCCGTAATTCATAGCCCAATTCTATAAAATACATGTCTCCATGGCAAGTTAATTATCTTGAAAAAATAATTAATAAAATATTCAAAATTACCTATAAATCTTCTAAATTCAATACTTTGCAGTTTTGCACACTCCTGAAGCACGTTTTCACAAGACTGTAAAGTCAGGAACTTTATGACCCATGTGCAGAACAGAAACAAAGATGTACACGACAAAAATTCATTGGTCTGATATGGAAGGGGTTTTTTTATTATTATAAAAATTATGCTTTTTACCAGAGAGAAAAAAAATCAGTTCAATTCAAAAAAATCACAGTGCAACAGTATTTGGACTTCCTAGTCAAACTTCATCTCCTAGAATATTCTAGCATGCAAATTTTCTAACTTGTATTTAATAGTCTGCTCTCCATGACTACTAGTAGCATGTCATAATTTGCATTTCTATACCATTTTACTTTTCTGGGGTAAGGGCTTAAGCATCCCTGCTGGATTTGTTTTGCTTTGCTCTGGAATAGCAATATATAACATATGCTTACTGTTTCTCTAAAACAACTCAAAAACATTTGAACCTCTGTGCCAAACTAGCTCAAACCCTTGTTACTACCGCACAGGTCTTCATCAAAAGCTAATCTTTCTGAGCCAAATAACCCCAAATTTTATATCCATTCCTTGTAGTAAACATACCTAAGAGATGAGGCCCCTGCCCATGGCAGTGGGGGTTGGAACTAGATGATCTTAAGGTCCTTTCCAACCCTAATTATTCTATGATTCTACAATATACACTCAGAATTAACCCAAAGCAATTCAGTCTGGCATTAATTCTGGTCCTGAGGACTTGCAGATCCAAAAAGCCGGTTTTATAAAATATATTCAGTTTTGGAAACTAACTTGAACCTTAACAAAACAGACCTTTATCCCTTCAGATATCAGTTTATATTTCTTAGGCCTACAGTCTTGTGCAACCCAGCAATTAACTCAACTCTTCAGACTTACACTCCAAAACACTGATCTTCATATCCAAACTGTAGGGGTCAGCCATGTAGCAATAAATGTCCATCTACCTCCACCAGTGCCAGACAACTTCTTGTTTTGTCTGTGAAGAAGGCAAACCCCTCCATGCTATCAAGACCACAGACCTGACAACACTTAAGAGGAGATCCACATAAGTAGACCAAAAATTGGGCTAAGAGCAGCTGCCCTCTGTTTGTTTCGGATACAGAGAGATCATAAACCTGGAGTCAGGCCTTGAGGTAAGAGATTTTACAGGCAGAACCAGTAAACATACTAAGCCCTACAGACAATTTTAACCTTAGCAAGTTCAACTGTAGTCTGTGACATGAGCTGTATGTTAAATACAGCACTATTTAACTGTACACTAATATTTAACATATAAAATATACAACATTTATGCCCAATGACAAACCCAATAGACACTTTTGCCAAATGTGATTGGCATCCATTAAAACCCCAACTTTTTAGAAGAAAAATACAATTAGTAAACACTATATACTATTTTCACCCCATAAGTAATCATTTTCTAGTATCTATTAAGCATCAAACTGAAAACAATCAAAACTCTAGAATTCCCAGAAATATAGAGAATGTATTTAGGCAGCTCCTGAGTAGAAATGATGCTGCATTACTAAGCAGTTCACATTTTTATGTGCATTCGTTAGGGAATTTTCTGTACAGGCTTCTGTTATCAGAGTGGCAATTTGCATCTTTTGTTTTCTCTCTAAAACCTGCCAGGATAATTAAACCCACAACTCAGCATGTCTCAGTGACTACAGAATCTTCTGGACAGACATCAGAAGCCTGGCATGACAGCAACTCATGTCTCTTTTAACAAACAGGAGAAAATCTCCAGCACCAGATGTCCAGCTAATCCAGCCTCAAAGGCAAAAAAAAAACCAACCAAAAATCTAACTCAAAACAGCAAAGAATCATCACCCTCTTCCCACCAAAAGGACTGCTGGACAGATACATCTATAGAGTTTGACATGACCAAGTGCACATCCTAACGAAAACAAAAAAGCAAAAAGAAACAAGAAACAAAGTTCTTTTATTATTACAGCCTACATTTCAACCCTCTCTGTCCTTACAAAAGTAACCCACAGCTTATTATGATGTCCACACAGCAATATGATTTTATCGTAAGTCTGCATTATTTCACCACATTCCCAAGCATCCTTCCTGGTATAATTTACGTGCAGTCCAAACAGACCACCTGCATAAATTACAAAGTTAAACCTACGAATCTGGAATCCACCTTTAGCAGCATCAAGTAATCATAAATGATTTAGATTTTTATATTGGAAAAATTTCTTCACTGAAACGGCTCACCATCATTATCAGGCTGCCCAGGGAAGTAAGTGGTGGAGTCACCGTCCCTCGAAGTGTTTATAAGATGTGCAGATGCAGTGCTTAGGGACATGGGTTAGTGATGGACTTGGCAGTGCTGGGTTAACTTTATGATCTTATAGGTAGGTCTTCTCTAGCCTAAACAATTCAATGATTCTGTGTGGAAGTCTCAAATCCTCTCATCTGTCAGAGGATCTGTCTCATCTAGTCAGAGCTCTTGGTGCAAGAAGACTCTTAAATCATGAGTTCCTCCCATGTGAGGCTCATTTTGTCAAATATTCTCAGAAAATAAAAAATTGGCTTTACAAATGGAGATTTTTATAGATAATGAGTGCAAGAAGAAGGAAACATTTGGGGACTGTCTGGCTAGCCATGTGTGTCTGTCTGTCAAAAAGCCTATTTGAAGATATTCACCCAGGAAAGAGGATATCTATTTTCACTTCCTCTATCTGACTTAAGCACGTTTTGACTCAGTTTGACTCCACTGGATTTTCAAGTCTGTCTTGAACAGTCTTACTGACACTGTGTTATTCTGCATAATTACCCATAGTCTTCAGTTAAGAGCTGGCCCAGTCAGCCCTCTGAGCTTCACTTTGGCACTTCACAGCGTCTCCTTTAGGTAGCTCCCACTCAGAATATTGGCTTCTGCAAACTCCACATCTAGAATGCAACACTTACTCAATATTTTATAGCAACACTGTTTTGTAATTCAAAACTAGGTATTTCTTCAAGCACTAACTAGTAGCACTGCAACTAGGAATCAGACAGATGTCAGTTCACTGCATAAAATTAGGCACAGTGCAACTCACCTTTCCCTATCTGAAAGAGAAACCTGCAAGCTCAATTGTCAGAAGCATGTCTTTCATCCAGTGCGAAAAAGATACTTAAAACATACACCATTAAGTAGGCACATTACAAGATGGTGAGATTTTTAAAGCAAAAAACACGGCCTTGTTATAGAATCTGAACTAGATATTGTGAGATTGAACAGATACTAAGGAACCTTTTTTTGCACATTTGGATTTGGTTTTAAAGACACAAAGTCTAAAGATATTAAGAAGCTTTGGTATTTGGATATCTCTCAGGTATCTGGAAATCTCTCAGGCACAGCAATGAGAAATCTGTAAGGTTGTCTCAGCCCTCTATACACTATTGTCCAAAGCGATCTGAAGACAACTTAATACATATGCTCACTAACAGTTACGGAAGAACAGATACTGGTGGAAATGGAAGATCTATACAATATAATCCTCTACTGTTTGAAATTCAGTTCAGAACCCACTGCCAAAAAGCAAGCATTCATAAATTATTTTCAGCTTCTTTTACACATCTTCTTGAGTCAGGGATACAAACATTCCATTACAAACTACAGGATTTAAATGACTTTATGTCTATACAAAGCTGTCAGGGTTCACAGATTGAAGACTGGTACACCAGCTCAAACAGAATCACAAACTAACAACTCCTGGACCAAGACTGGGTGTCATTATGTAGCACTCTTGAGGCTATGCAGAGGTCCAAGGCTACTCTAGGAACTGCACTGCTACTTAGAACCAAGGCAGGTAACAGATATCCTCAATAAGCTCCTAAAGACCTTCCTCCATAATATATATCAGGAAGTTCTAGTGTTCTTAAAGACATAATGAAAGTTTTCCTCAAGAGAGGAAAGAAGGATTGCAGGTTTCACACTCTGAAAGTAAGGTACCATTCTTTTTTACCAAACTAGCATCATGTGTCAGGAGATACTTAGTAAAAAGTTTTCAAAGCCAACAAGTGCCTTATTTCAGTATTTCCAGTAAAGCATCATTATTTCTATTGTTCTCCAGGGTAAGCTTCACTTTAACTTTGTCCATTTAATATGACAGAAGAATAATCAGAAATTGTTCAAAAGTGCTCAAGTACGAGCACAAAGTGTGAGTGCTTTGATGGCAAGATGCCATGTTTCCAAACCAGCATGTCCTAAAGGCTCTAATAAGTGATAACTGATTTTTCAGCATTCCAAACTCCTTTTAAAATAAGTTTCTCATCCCTTATTTCACAAACACCAGTGAAAGTCAGAAAAGTATATCGGAAATGGTTGTTGAGTCTGATTATCTGCATATACAATACATTCCCATGATCTGCTCAGTAACAACAGCACAGAAAGGAAAATACTGCAACCTGAAGCAAACCTTCACTGTCAACATGATGAAAGCTTGAGAACAGTGGAAAAGCAATTCTGATTTCCAGAATGATGTACTAACTGTGCCAAACACAAAAGATAAAAAGTAAACTGAAGTTCTGTTGCAGCAAAACATGCCACTAAAGTTCCATGGGTCAGCATTTCTGATGCTGGCACTCCTATTTTTTCAAATCTTTTAGGGCACAGTCAAGGAAATAGTATTTGCTGTCTTTCAGTCTAGAAGAGGTCTTTTTAAAGAGCAAATGATGCATACTTCATTTTTATAATAAGCTCTATTTAATATTTTGCCAATTGAAAGAGAACATTTCTCAAAAGAAAAATAATTTATAGATTTTTATGTTGCAAATATAAGAAAAGCAACAACAACAAAAAGATGCTTTAGTTATGAAAAAGAAGGAAGGTTTTAAAGGCTTTTTTTCAGGGGTTAGGGAGTGGGGGTATATATGGTTTTTAAATATGGCCTTAATTTGAGGGAGATAGTCTTAAATATAAAGATTTCCCTCATCTTTTAATGCAGCCATTAGCCATTTTTCCTTGAACATTTGTCAAATTCCTGCTGTTCTTCCATTCAAAATACTGCTAAGTTTCAACTGCATCCTTGCATATGGATTATTTTGAAGTTCTCTAATTAGAATAAAGGGAGCCTTGATTCAGTAGAGCACTTAAGGCACCAAATGATCATTTTGTTAGATTTAACCTTTCCCATGAGATACATCTTCTAGCTACAATAGAAAATTTAACAAAATTTATTATTTGATAGTCTTTACTCAAACATATTGTACAATACATTAAGACTGCTTCTATTTAATCACTGTGCAAAAAATGAGCCTTCAATGTTAACCCCTTCATTGGGAGGCATCTGTGCGCACTGCAATGTTTAATGGCATTTCACTCAAAGTTACACAGCTGAGCATATAAACTATTTCCACACAAAAATACTACATGCAAGCAGAAGCTGGCAGACAGTTCCTACTGTATAATTGCTGTGTACAGGACTGTACATGTACAGGCAAAAGACAAACCCAACCAAAAGGCTTTACACATACAACACACAGAAAGGAAACTATCGCTCCAGCAGACAGGAAATTTAGCTTCCCTTCCTACAAATCTTTAGCAGACATAATCCCTGGAAAACATTTCTATTTCAAGAGATGGGCACACAAAGCTGCTGCTTGCTTTATTCACTTATTTAAATAACAACCAACCTGTGCTGTTTAATGCTTTTACAGTCTGTAGTTCTGCTGATGTCATCAACCTAATCAGTCATAAAACTATTCACTAAGATCTCTATCTACCATCATGGTAATGTCAAAATAAGCTACATATATTCAGGGTCTGCAATCTAAATATCAAACTATGGCAAATTTAAGACAGTAACAAAGCTAAAGTTAAATAGACACAATTATGTTTTCTCCACAGTGACTATGTAATTTATAAACTGAGCAAACAAAACACTACCTTTGTTCTGGCAATGGGATTTAGACAACTGGGAAAAGTCCAGTCCAGCACAATGAAACATTTTCTTTTTTTGTACAACATATGTTGAAGATATTATGTACATACCCATGGTATTGAAGGGAAATACAGACCATCATATGTATGGAGCAGATCAAGAGCCCATGCCTTTCATGTAGAAAGCGTTTGTTATGATGCTTATTTGGGTTCTGCTTCAGCCTTCAAACATGAAGGGCTGTACTGAAGAGGAAGGGGCTAATCTGTTGTATAAACCCAGATTTGGGAGGATACAACATAATAAATAGCAGTAAGGAAAAGTCAAGCCGATACTAGAAAAAATTGTCTACAGTAAAGCCAAAGTGCTAGAATAGGCTGCCTGCAGAGAACACAAACATTTAAAATTGTCAGCTAAAAACAGGTTAGCAAAAGCCCTGTGAAGGATGACAGTTACAGCTGAATGTTGTCAGCGGTAGGAGACATTTAGTCCCATGATTTTTTAAAATGTGAGAAAGAAAGAAAGAAATTCCACATAAATCCACACATTTCAGCCTTCCAATATCTGAAGGGGGGGGAGGACTACAAGGATGCCAGAGAGGGACTCTTCTTCAGGGACCATAGCAAAAAAACAAGGGGTGATGGGTTTAAACTTAAACAGGGGAAGTTCAGTTGAGCTCTAAGGCAGAAGCTCTTCCCTGTGAGGGTGCTGAGGCGCTGGCACAGGGTGCCCAGAGAAGCTGTGGCTGCCCCAT
>JBCJKH010027535.1:0-20310 GCA_039877255.1 Loriculus beryllinus | reverse complement strand
TGCAATTTCAGAATGTCTCTTTTTTTCTCTAAGTTCAACCAGTTCAATACAGTTGAAAACCTGAATGCACAGTTCATTTTTGCATTTGTTGTTTTGTAGTGATCAGAAGCAGATCTATATTGGTGATGACAATCCCTTGACATTAATTGTCAGTGCTCAGAATCTAGGAGAAGGAGCCTATGAAGCAGAGCTCTTTGTCATTGTTCCACCCCAAGCAGATTTCATAGGTGTTGTTCGTAACAATGAGGTAAAATTCCAACTGTCTTTCTTCTTTGAGTAGTCAGATTTCAGGTGCTGCTATGGAAGTCTGTGGGAGAGGGCCTGTCAGTGGTGGGTTTTATGCTTTGATCCTAAAGTAGAGCACTGAAAAAATGGTAAGGCTCTTCCAAGCCTCAAGGCTCGTATAACATCTGGTAAAATGGTTCCAATTTAAGAGCTTACTGCTAACAACAAAGGATATTCATCTGTGTGTTGGAGCTTGACACACCAAGTTTATCTACTTAAACACTTTGTTTGAACAGTACCCTTAATTAAATCAGATTTGGCATCTTGTGCTAGGCAAAGAACTGGGCACCTGTGAGGCAAAAAGTGATCTTGAGTATTACTATTCTGTTCATCTAAGTATATAGAAAGTCTTGGGTGTCAGTTATTCTAACTACACAGAATATTAAAGTATGTTTCCTGATTTTTCGCTTGTATTAGAAAATGTCTGTATAAATAACTTCTCTTTCTCTGAATACATGTGGGTATAGCCCAAATTTTGGTTTAGCCCATTATAGATATACAGAAGTAATATATTTTCAGATTTTCTTCATTATTGTTTTTATTTGATTTAATCTGTGACGAGTCAATATCACGTTGCAGAATCTTTAGGGGAAAACTTTTTTTACCCTATGTCAAAGGATTCCAACTTTGATATACAACCACATACTTCATACACGTTGGACCATGCTTTGCTTTGATTCTCCAGTTTGCTCCTGCTGTTCTAACTGCTTTGTGATGTGGCTTTGTTCAAAATCTGATAGCTCCTCTAAGACATCTTTTTGAGTAAGCTAATAAGAATTCGTGTTATTTTGCATTTGAGTCTTTATTTTCTTATGGAGAGTTTGCATGATTGCCAAAGTTTCTTCATATAGGTTTTAAAGAATCATATGGAGAAATGCTTTAGGTCACAAAAATCATCAGTGATACCCAATGTAGGAGTATTGAATTTCTCTTTTTATAACCTTGGAAAGAGCATCTATCTTGTATCAAAAATATCTGTCTCCATGGAGACTTTCATACTTCAATTCTATTTAAAAAGTGCTTGACTGTGTTAGGGCTGCGAAATTGTATTAAAACTAACACAGCATATCTAGAACTTTTCTCCAGACTTTCATCCAGGTCTCCAGATGTAAAGAATGCCATTCCTTAATACTTTTTTCTGCTTTACTGCAGGCTTTAGCAAGACTGTCTTGTGCATTTAAAACAGAGAATCAAACTCGCATGGTAGTCTGTGACCTGGGAAATCCCATGAAAGCAGGAATTAAGGTAAGGTTTGATCCAAGAGGTGTCTGGTATCTCAAGCAGTACAGTCAGCATTTTTCTTAATCACTGTATTGCCTGGGCAGGATTTTTACTCACAGGAATTTAAGATTAGATGTAGCTGACATTTAGCTACCCACATGTTTGGTTAGTTCAGTGGTAATTTGTTTTAGCTTTTTTGGCTAAATTAAAGGCTGAAAGGAGTGTTCATGAATCATATCATAACTCAAAAGGAGTAGTTCATTAATGAACACTGGTTCCTCTTTAGTTTGTCTTTAGATTTATTTCTGGTGCCTCTTCAGTTTGCCTTTTGATTTATTGGGTATGTATTTTTAGTATCTAACAAAGAGCTAGCTCATAACACACCTTTTTTTTCTAGTGTAAACCTAATAATGCTTCTCTCTTCTGCCTTGTTTTGTGGTTTGAGAGAGAGTTTTTCTCTAGTTGAGACCTCTGCACTTCATCAAAAGTAGCTGGAATTTGAAGAATTAAATAACTGTTAGTGGGACCTAGCAGATATTAAGATGATGTGATGCAATAAGCCTTATTTTACGAGGAAGTAATGTGAAAATCAATCATGATTATAAACAGTTTGAAGGTGCTTTTCTTTCAAGAGACATTTTTAATAGATGAATAAATGTTATTCCCAAAGTCTTTCAAAGTACATCAAGCTGAATGGTGCAGATGTTGCAGTAACTATCATCACTGACATAGACCAAACTTTGGGAACTGAATTTTGAATCATTACTGTGCCCTGTTCTTCAGGCTACAGTGCTTTTTTGCAATACATAGGGAGGCTCAATTATATGTAGAAATGGCTGAAGTAAGGGGGGTGAGCATGATTGTAAACATTACATTCCTGTTTTGTGGTAGTGATGCACTGGCTGAAATCTAAAGAGGACCATACATTTCTAATCTTGATGAAGTGGACAAGTTTTATTTGCCAGTTCTCTGTGTGTGCTCTCTTATGACTACAAGCCTCAAGCAATTTTGTTGTAGTATATTAAGTATATGTATTAAGTATATTTTGTTGTTGTATTAAGAAGCTTTTCTCATGTATTTTATCATGCTTCCACTGAGCTGTAGTGATTTTATTTCTAAAGCTATTAGCTGGCCTGCGTTTCAGTGTGCACCAGCAGTCTGAAATGGATACCTCTGTGAAGTTTGACTTGCAAATTCGAAGGTATGGAAATCTAGGAGTGTGTACGTCACCTGGTAGAAAACATGCTAAGTGAATACACTGTAAACTAAGTAGATATAATGTCACTCTGGACTAATTCTCTGGTCTTTGCTTCATAGTAGCTTAGAAAATAAACACACCCTTTAGATGAATTTTGTGTTCAAAAATAGAGGAAAAATGTAAAAAAAGGCAGTTTTCTGTTGGAATGTAATTTATTTTGCTCACAGCTTTTAGACAGGCCATGGCACAAGTGAAATACTAATAATGAGGAACAAAACCATTTAGAGCTTTTAAAAAACCCCTGTATTTTTCTACCTGCATACCATTGTGGTCTGACACTTGTGCAGTGCCACAGAATGACTGTGCCTTTGGGTTCCTAGCACTTTTTTAAAAATGATGTTTGAACTCTGAATTCCTTCTGAATTAAAGCCAGATTTTCAAATTTTATGTATTTTGAGGATGAGAGTTATGAGCTTTTCAGAAAAGGCAATGTATGCTGTTTGTTCTCCCCCATGGTTGAAAAAGGTTTTGGTGCTTGATTGGGGTTGTTGTTGTGTTTTTTTGGTTGTTTTGTTGTTGGTTTTGTTTTTTTTTTTTTTTTGGGGGGGGGGTGTTCTTGTTTTGTTGTTGTTTTTTGTGTTCGTTTGGGATTTTTTTTTATCTTTATCATTTAAGGCTGCTTCTTTTTTTTATTTATTTTTTTTCCTAGTGAATAAATTATTCTCATCCACATTTGGCTACAGGGATTAAATAAGTTTAAACTTACCATTCCATTTTAATGATACAGTGATTCATACTGATCATAGGCCTTGGCAGCATTAAATATCTCTTTGATCTCACATTGCTGTGTGTTCAAATTTTTTCCCCTCTTCTCCATCAGCTAGTAAGCTGTACCAGTGCACATATTAGTATTTACAGGTCAGGAAGAAAACACAGTTGTGCACATATTTGTTGATTACAGCAGCAGTGAAGAATAGATCTTCTATCTTTCTAAAGGAAACTGGTTAAATAGACAGAATAATCATATGTGTCTAAGGAGATCAGGATTCTGTTGTCAGCTTCACTTTGAGGAGAATAGGTGTTCCCTGTATTTCTTTTTCTCTGTTTACAAAGAAAGTCCGAAGAAATTTTATGTATGAATGACTCTGTGTGCATTGATATCTGTCATCTCTTGGTGTATCTCAAGTGTAGGAATCAGATGTAAACTGTTTTAAACACTGTAAAGAGGGGTAACAAAAGTAGCCCTAGATTGCTTTTCTGTCCTGGGACTAGTTTGAGGCCAACAAGTCTCTGAGCAAAACATATGTCGTAACTGTGGAATTTAGAGCTCTGCTAGCTATAAAGATGGTGTTATCCCACAGCACTGGCAATTGAATTTTCTTCCATGTGACAGACTAAGGATGGAGTCAGCATGAGCTCTGTGTCCTTTATTGACTTATGTCCGCTGGCTGAGAGACCTCCAAACTGTGCTGAGTGTGGGACTATCAGGCATTTAAGTGAGAATTTGCTGGAATCTGCTTCTTAGTTTTTAGTAGTTGTGCTTTCCTACAGTGGCTGAAAAGTCATGGTGTTACACGCAATTGTTTTAAGGTTTGGGGTTTTTAAATACTTAGCTTATTAATTTCAGTGATTAACTTTTATTTTCTCTGCAGTTCCAACCTGTATGATAATCTAAGTCCAGTAGCATTCTATCAGGCTGACCTTGCTATTTTAGCAGCTGTTGAAATTAGAGGGTAAGCATTGATACTATTTTAATAATTGTCTCCCTCAGATAAGTTTTGTATGTTTGCATCTTTATACTTAATTAACTTTCTTTCACATCTGTTAAGTTTTCAAGAAGCCTTAGGGAATTTATAAAGAAATTACGTTTCTCTCCATCCACCTGGTGAACTTTCAGATCTTAAATAATTCTAAATAATTACAAAATGAATTCCAAAAAGGAGTGTTGTGCCTCTTTTACCAGAAGTTTCTTTAGGAGAAGAAATAAAAATTGCCCCTCGTTTTTGCAGTTGCACACTTTTCTCAAGATCACTTTCCTCCTCTATGAACTGACTGGGTTTTCATCCAAAAACCTCTAAAACCCTTTTTAGAACCAAAGTTGAAAATCCTGTTGAAGATAAGTTTGCAATGCCCTCAGCTTCTTCAATCTGAAGTATAATATTAATATTGTATTAATATATTATACATTTATTACTGTGGTCTAATTTTGTTACTTTCTGAGAGGCGTGGGTTGGCACAACTGAAAAGCATTACTGCTAGCTTCACTGTTTTCACTGCATGCTGAATTATTCTTATCACTGTACTAATAAGTCTCTGCATCATCAGTATTTCCATTATCTAAGTATTGCACACTTTGTAGGTTTTGGATGACTTGTATGTATCAATTCTGTTAATGGTTTATTAGATTCTGTAGGATGAATCCAAAGTTTAGGGTAGGAAAAAAGAGATTCTGAATACAAAGCTCATGTTTTCATGTACTGAAGAAAACTGAACATGTAATATAAAGGCCACTCAATCTCTTCTTTCTGTGTTTATATGCAGAGGATAAAAATTGGAGATTGTATTTTAAGCATGTTAATTTTCTAGTGAGATTTTCTAGTGAATTACGTTCATCATTTACACCTTATAATAATGACTTGTTTGCTCTGCTGTTTAGTGTATCGTCTCCTGATCACATATTCCTTCCTGTTGCAAATTGGCAGCCGAAAGAGAATCCAGAAACAGAAGATGATATTGGGCCTCTAGTCCAGCATATCTATGAGGTGTGCAGCTACTACTCATTTCAATTACACAGTTCCGTGGTAAATTAAATCTTTTTGGTGTAGCTTTTCTCTGGAGTAAATTACAAATATTTTTCTTCATTTTGTTCTTGCATGGAAGCAAAGATTTAATTTTTTTAATTCTGGGTCAATAACTGGTGTCTCCAAGAAGGGTTGCAGTGCTTGCAACTGCTGTTACAGCAGCAGCCAAATAGAAAAGGCTGATTTTGTTTTTACATCATTGCACATCCTTTACTTCCTAGCCCTTTCTAGCCCTTTTCTTCCTTCCAAAAACTCTAGATAAAACTTTTGAGGTAACTTAAACTCAGAAAATGACTCATACTGTAAGTTATTCAGTATCCTCATTGGTATTCCAACTGTTCTGGAATATTATTGTAAATTCTTTTGCCTTGAAAAAATAGAAATATTTAAAAGTTCCTTAAAAGAATGATCACAGCCTTAATCTACATTGTTTAATTAAGCAAAATTTACTGAGAGAGCTGTGTGAATAAGAATAGTTAAAAATTGTTCTAGAACTCAAAAGACCATTTATCTAATGAAATTTAAGGATGTATGTATCTGTGCTCAGAGTCTCTTGGCTGAGACACATACAGTAGCTGAGATTTGTGCAACAGACTTCCAAAAAACCCTAATTCCATATGGCTTTTCTTCAAAGTATTTTTTATTGAATACAGAAGTCATTTTACATTTTGCCTGTTGGGGGACTGAAGTTTAGCTACCGTTTTCAGGTAAAGTTGATGCTATTCCCATAAGTGGCTGGGATAAGGGAGTGGCAGTATCATTTAAAGTGAGAACTATGTGCACAAAGAAGGCAGCATTCATTTTTTAGTTTATATCTGTTACCTTTATTTTCATAATCAGCTAAGAAACAATGGTCCAAGTGCATTCAGCAAGGTGATGATGACTCTGCAGTGGCCTTACAAATACAAAAACTACACATTGTTGTATATTGTTCAGTATGAAATTGATGGTCCCATGAACTGCACTTCTGATATGGAAATCAATCCATTAAAAATTAAGGTAAGTAGGACTTTCCTTTTGAGTGGTATAAAGTATTATTTGTTTGTTTTGAAAACACGTTCAAAATACCCAAATCCCTGAGGGTCTCTAACACTGTCTGGGTTAAGTTTTCATCTGTTGCTGAGGAATGAGACTGCACTGTCTGATAGCACTTGTCAATGTATATAGCAGGTGAAATAAAAGATAGACAACAGATTGTCAACCCCAAGATAAATTTGTCTTGCTTTTTCTTCTCTTGAGAGTTGTACTGTATGAGTTCTAAATGCAAAGCAGTGGAATTATATTGAATGTGGTCATGAACAAAAACATTCCAGATGCTTCTGGGCTGTTTATGTAAATATTATGGGGTTTATTTTTTGGAAGAAAATGGCACTATTTTTTTATTAGTAGTTTATTTATCTAGGTCCTCATCCAAATGCCACACAGGTCAATACAGATGTTTCACTTTTCCCAGTTCCTCCTGGACTTGTGTATATTTGGACATGTGTACATGTGTACAGGGGTATATGGTACATCAGTACTATACAAAGTGCTATTTTTTCAGAGTAAAAACCAGAAATGTTGAGGAAGAATCTTTAACAGATTGCAAAATTGAATTATTTATTGCAGTCTAAGAGTACTTATTTTCTATACATGACAAGGTTTTGAGTTGAAAAATAATTAAGATACTCAAGGCTCTGTGTTAGTTCTTAATAGGAATTTGCATCAGTGATCTAATAAAGGCAGGAGTAACATTTTAATCACAGCAGTAGGTAAAGTCGGAGTCTGAACAATAGCTAGGAAGAGAGAAACCTGATCAATTACATATTTTCTTCACCTTAATTTAGGATTCTTCAAGTGTATCTAAATGTAAGAATTATTTATTGGTTTTCCTTTATGTATCCTAGATTTCTGCTTCTAAAGATGATGATAAGAATGAAACACTTAGCAGGGAAGATAATCACCATCATCGTATCAGTCGAAGGGATATAACTGCCACTGAAGGAGATGTGCATACTTTGGTAAGCTCTCAGCATTGATAGGTTTTTTTTAAATGAAGGTGAAGATGAAAGTTCCATGGGACGAAGAGTAATTTAAAAAAAAAAAATCCATGTTCTCCATTTAAACAGTTAACAGACAAAAAAGTCATATGCTCTTGAGCTGTTGGTTGGGTTTTCCCCCAGTATGCATCAGTTTTCCTTTGAGTAGTCAGCCAGTGAGACATATGACTATGATTTTGTGCTGTTATGTTTCCAAGTCCTCAGAAACAAAGCAAGTTGGGCGCTTCATTCAGAATCAGTGACTAATTCACAGACTAATATCCAGTATTCATAATAATTTTACTGTATTGTACTTACACTGGCAAATGTACCTTCACTATCCAGTGCTTTTACCTATAATATAGCTAAAATCACAGTTATAAAATGAAGCCTTGTTTTGATCTGTTTTCTTCATAAAACTCATGGTTAAACTCATGGTTTAACATCAGTATTATCTGATGGATTTTAATGGAAATGTGGTTGAGAAAGGCCAGTTGAACTTTTGTAGTCCTAAGTATGGCTTATAGATCAGGCCAGTCAGTCAAGTTTGAAGACTTCCATTGAATGCAACAAAGCATATTTTGTTGGCACCAAGTGCAGCTAATTGCCATAAGTTTTCCTGTCAAAAACCATATGGAGGATGGTAATGCGAACTGAGAAGAAACTGCCTCCCACACCCTCAGACCTTTTTTACTGTGTACATAGATAAAGTATATACCTTAAAGCCACTTCCAGCTGTTTCATGTTTGGGATCCAAGTGGCTCACGTAATAATTTTCTGAATGTAAGCTTTTGGGAGACTGTAAGTTATTATTCAATATTAGGGGTTATTAAATACATTTGATTTGTTTCTGGTGCTTTCCCAGGAAAAGAGGTCAAAATATTATCTATACAAGTAAGGTAATGCCATTAATGACTTTTCAAATATTTTCATGCTCAGAATATCTTTCCTTATTTATATGCAGGGCTGTGGAACTGCTGATTGTTTAAAGATAGTCTGCCAAGTTGGCCACCTGGAAAGGGGAAAGAGTGCAATATTGTATTTAAAATCACGCCTTTGGACCCAAACTTTCATGAATGTGAGTGACTGTGAATATTCTGTCCCTGCTTCTGAAACATAAAAAGTGATTTATTTTTTTTATCCACACGTGATACTAATTTTGTGTTTTCTTACACAGAAAGAAAATCAGAATCACTCCTATTCTCTCAAATCTTCTGCTTCTTTCAGTGTTATAGAATTTCCTTATAAGAACCTTTCCTTTGAAGATATCCACAATTCTACAGTAGTAAGTCATTTACATCCAGCTTGAGTTACTATACATAATTACTTTGAAATGAATACAAAACTGATGATGATTGAGTAACTTTCTGTGGCTTGATATAATGATAATTTTGTCAAATATTTGACTCATATATTGATTTCAGTTATACACATACAGTTGAGGGTAAAGCAAAAGTTTTTGCCCTAAACCAAGAGTTAACAATAATTGTAGCTTTAAAGACTTAACTTAAAATGAAAAACATGATGAACGGTCGTAATATTCTTGTTAATACCATTGCTGTTAGTGAAATATTAATAAATATTAAATATATTGAGGCATGCCAGACTGAAACTGCATGAATGAAGTTGGCTTGTTACTGCTGTGCAAAGTGTGATTTATTGTGATTTTCTATTAGGTTACTACAAACATTACATGGGGCATTCAACCACAGCCTATGCCTGTGCCAGTGTGGGTTATAATTTTGGCTGTCCTAGCAGGATTATTGCTCTTGGCTGTTCTGGTATTTGTTATGTACAGGGTAAGTACTATATCTGGGGATTTGTGTTGTTTTCTTTGATGTGTTCCTTCAAATAGTACCAGCAGCTTACAGAAATACCTTTTTCAGCTGAATCAGTTACATTTCTTTGGAGGCCAAGAAAAACAAAAGAGAGTGGGGGTGGGGTGGGTGGGAAATCAAATATCTAATAAAATCTGATTATAAAAGAGAAAGAATGTGTGTATGCTTTGAAAAACACAGCACAGTTTTCTTTATTGTTCTTTGAATCACAGATGGGCTTTTTCAAACGTGTGAGACCACCTCAGGAAGAACAAGAAAGAGAACAACTGCAACCACATGAGAATGGGGAAGGAACATCAGAAGCTTAAGCAGAGTTTTATCTGTAAGACATTCTGAATTTTTTAAATGCCTATATCTTGGTTTATGGACATTGCTTTCCCGCCCTAAGGAAAAAACACTCATGACTGCAAAGTTGGTGGTCTCGGAATGTATCAGCATGTACAAAATAGGAGCAAGATACTTAAATCCTCCTTTTTGTATTACTTATGTTCATACATGTGACTAACGCATCTGCAATGATTTTTGGGTGAAAAAATTAAATAATATGTAGTGCTATAATTTTGCTAATTGGGACGTAGGAGACATCATCTTTTTTTGATTCACTGACCAACTTCACATGAATTGCTGCACAGATTCTGTGCTTGCTCTTGAAGCCAACAGCTCCCATAGATACTTGCTGGATTACACACATTTTGATTGATTTTTGTTGGTGTATACTACACTTCATTTCCTAGCTCTTGAAAGGTAGTTGCACAAAAAAATGAAAATTGCTTGTTTTACAAAACTGAAGAATATTCTTTGACCATTAACTCTGCTTATGTTTTTCCTCCTGCTCGAAAAAATATTCACTGCTTATTTCATTGAGCTTATTCGGTGGAATCATTCACATCTGCATGCCTGTTCCTCTTTTGGCTCAGTCTTGTGGTTTCCCTCTAGACTTTACAAATATTGTTCTCCAGGTCCTAGGTCTCTTAACTGGAGGGACTGAGCTTACAGAAACAGAAGTGAGCCATAGAAAGCTGGGGATGGTGTACCTTCTATGGGATCCAGTGAAAAGATTAGGGCAAGATACAAAGACTGCTGTGCATTTCCACAGAGAAGGGTACAGATGTCCCACCAGATGTTCCACAGAATTATTGGTAGCACGGATTAATTCAGATACTGCCAGGGACAAGATGTTGGACTGTGGCTGCCAACAGATGTGTCTGATGAGAAAACTCATAGCCTTTATATTCACAAGTCAAACCTCCACAGGGTTGAAAGATAAGTGTGTATATTACTCAGGTTGAATTTCAGTTTCTCCAAAATAATGGAAGGAATACTTTGTGACAGGTTACCTGATGCACTGTAAGAAACTTGTTATTAATTTTCAGAGCCTGTGGTTGACCATGTCCAAGTGCAGGATGGAGTAATACAGGGACTGTTTAAATTAGAGTATCTGCCAGCCAAACATAACTAGATTACATCAGTATTTCCGCTACTGTCAGGCCTGCCTTGCCACCTGCCCTGAAAGACCAGAGAGCTTGTCAGATGAAGTTTGTATGTAGCTGGCAATGCAAGAGGGTTTGTTTGAAGAGAGACTGTTGATTTGCCTTGTTTCATTTTGTTCATTCAACGTTTCACTCATAGTATGCTTAATTGCACAAGACATTTCATTGCACAAGACATTTCATTATGTCAATACATTTCATTACCATAAAAGATACTAAATTTTTTTTTCACTGTTTTTTTTTTTAAGCCTACCAAAAATTCAGTGGTTTAAAGCATGGGGTTTTTATTCTTAGCTTGGTGTGGCAAAATGAAGCTTCTTATATTTCAGAGAGAATATAAGAACATTGTCTTTATGCATTTCAGTAGACATGTAGCTGCAAATTAAGAGGTGGTCTGGCTTGCAACCATGTGTAGCTGTGTTGCACAAACCTGAGTGGACATACTTAAACTATTACAAAGGTGCCTTATATAAGATTTGTTTACTCTCTATTCTGAAAAGGGAATAAATTACATTATGAACTCCCTGTATGCAGCCACATACAAAAACAAAGACTCCTACTGTAATTATACCAGTGAAATTTCTACATAGACAAACTTGTCAAACAACAAAACTTCTGGTTTGGTTTGGGTTTTTATCTAGGCTTTTCTGTTCAAAGCTGCATCTCTCACATAAATACTGCAATATCCAGTAAATCCAGAATTATCTGAAAAGTGCAGTTTGATTCAACTTCCATTTCTGCATCCTTTCCAAGATTTACAATCCACACATGGCTTTCGTTGTTAAGCTGATTCTTACTGAACTGTGGTAGAATTTGAGTCATTAAGAGAGACAGAACAAAGTTGGGGACAGAGAGCAGTTACATATATCAGATATAGGCTTGAATATTTACCCTGTTACATGTTTTTTGTTTTATACAATTTGTTTAGATATAATTAGTTTATATGAAAGGATATAGGGCATAATTCTGCTTTCACTGAAGTTTCAAGGCCTTCAGTGTGGAAAATATTTTATTTTTGTCTTATAAAATAACTTATTGTCACTAATAATATTGTGAAGAATTGGGAGTCAGGCTTTGATCCTGGTCTCAAAATGCGATTATAAAATACAACTTCAGTTATTTATGCAGGCTTCTAGTTCACACACTTTGTGAACTGATTATCTATATGCAAGGAGATTGTTTTTACCCAGTCTTAGTAGGTTAAAAGGTTTAAGAGACTGTCAGATTATAGCTCTAATTCTTACATGTGTGCTTTCATTACATGTACACACTGTGGTGACTTGAAATTTATTAGACTACTTGCATGTCTAGGCATTATAAGGAGATGAAAATAAATTTAATAAAGCGCAGTCAAGATCTCTTCAGCTTACATGGAAGGCACCCACAGCATTGTTATTGTCAGTACTAGCTGCATCTTAATTTTACTCTGGCAACTGGAAACTCATTTTGCTGATTTTCAGGATAAAAAGGTACATTTTCTTGGTACAACTGCTGTAGCTATGGAAATATTCTTCCATTTACTGAATTTATATAAAGTAAGACTTACTTAAATGATTTTTATTTCCTTGCATTCTACTGGAGAATAAAAGCAAAGAGTTGCTTCTCCATGTTCCCTAATTTCCAGTTTGGTTAAAAACCAACCAAACAAAACAGTACCATATGTAAATGGTAACGCAGGTTACTTAGCGAACATGAATATAGCACACCGAATTCAATTTAAAGTAACTTTTCTGTCAGGAAGGTTCTGTACAGGATGTCTTCCTGAATGGGGGTGCATGAAGTATTTGTCTCATGTTCTACATTCAGCAGCAAGATTGTAGACTTGTGTCAATATAAATTTCATATTGACATACTGACACTGATGTATTTTTACAGCAAGTATTGTAGAATAATGTTAAAACTTTTAAAGAAACTTTTAGAAATTTATTTTGAAATTAAATTAATGCCCTTGAAACAGAAATTATGTGCATAAGATGCATACTGAAAGTATTGAAAAATTACAAATACAGTAACAGAAAACTAGTCCTCTTCAGAGTTATGTTTCAGCACCATTATTTTTTATTATATAAATTCAACAGCTATGTAATTATTTAGACAATGAAAACATTTTAAGAGATATATCTTTTATAATGAATTATGAAATTCTCTAAGTACTCCAGTTTACCATTACTGTAGTATCTCACGATCACTATTAAAAAGTTATTTCTATTACAAAATGCGTATTATCTAATACTAAATTTGACTGACAATATTTAGAAAACATAAAATGAGGAACCTAATTTATAGGTTTATATTTCTTACAATAAACTACACATTTTGGAGATAGCTTTTGTTTAAGCATGACTGCAAAGTGAAATATAGGATACATTTATCAGCAGAAGTTGAAATTTTTGAAGAAATGTTCAGAGATATCAGTATCAAGTTTATAATTTTATTTGTCCCATTTTTTCTGTTTTATATTTTGATTTACACATTGATCTTTGATTCACTTAATGCTTGTGGAAACGTTGAGTTTATTATGTATGCTCTTTCTTTATAAAGCATTTTTTCCAAGCAAGGACTTTTAAAATTTAGTTGTTTCTGAACTTCGATGCTTACATAATCTTTACGGTAAACTCTCACAGGTATTTTGAACATATGTCAACTATAATCAGAATGTTCTTGGTGATCCTAAGGATTCATGTTGCATTTAGCAAACGCAGTTGTTGCAAAAATCTGTTGGTTACCCTGGCAAAGGCCCTGCTGTGTTTATTCCTACACCGTCACCAGTAGTCACAGAGCAGCATTACCCTGATGAAAATCTAGTCATTTATTGTCTTTGGTCCAGACTAGAGACCTATTTCAGAGTCTAATGAAGTCATAGAAATCCTGACATGCAATGCAACTTGCTTTGAATGTGACCCTTTGTATTCAGTGCTGCTGTTTTTTAATGGTGAAAAAATGATAGGATTTTGTAAAAGGAAAATGAAAATACAAAGAAATGAAAAGGTGGTGGCAGACCATGGAAGAGCCTTACAGCTTGTGTATTTCAGAGATGGGAAGAACCTGTTAGTTCTCTGTTGGCTGTGGCCTCCTGTCACAAAGAAATCCCACAGTTCCTATCATGATTAGAAGCTGAGCTCTGATAACTCTCATTGCCTTGAGTGGGATCTTTGGTACTGAATTTTAGCTTCTAATTCCCAAGTGCAATATAACATGATCAGATCTAGTTCACTGCCTAGTAGTCTGCTTATTTTTCTTTGCCTGAGAAGGGATGTAGTGTTTTTTTATTTCCAAGCATCAGTATTTTTAAGGACACTAACAAAATCAGTGTCTTAAATTGAGGTGATAAATGAATGATATAGCAAGTTTTTCATCACCCACATTGGGTGAAACATGATGTATATTCTAAGGTGCATCCATTACTAACTCTTGAGTTATTGAGAATTGGTACAATATTCTTTAAGTCCACTGTGGAAAATCTGACAACAGCCTATACAATAATGAGTTTGACTTTATAGTACTACTACTGTTTTATGTGATTATGGTATTTAGCATTTTAGTCTATTTTTTTTCCAGTGTGTAGAATTTTAATATGATACAGGAAATCTAACCTTTCATGTGGTGAAAATATGCTGCATTAAGGTTGAGTAACTTGACCCTTGGCTTTTGCAAAGTAAATGAAGATTAATGTAGCATTTGCATCATCAAAAAAGCTTGCAGGTTTAGGAGGCCCTTTCTAGTCCACGAAGGAAACCTGTTTGCATTATGATACTAATATGTTAAAAATTTAACACTATTTCTTTGTAGTAGATTTTTTTTTTGCCTCTTTTGTTTTTGCTTACGTATTGAATCAATAGAGGATTATTTGCACAGTCAGAAAATTAACATACTAATGAGAGTACTGTATTTTGGGTTTCTTAGTCATGTAGTAAACACTTGTAACAAATGGGAATATTTTCAGTAACTATGAACTTGTTTCAAAGGCCTTCAGTACATTTAAGGAGAGCAATATACATTTGAAGTCACCTTATTTTTATTAAATTATAAATCTTGCAAAAAGAAGCGGCTATTGTGGCACAGTAATTTTGTACTGATATCAGATATACAGCTATTAAGCTGTGGTTTTCTTTTCAACTCGTTCTTCTCATTCTAATTCAAATTTGATTTTATTAGATTGTATTTTTCTATATATGTATACAATTTCAAAATGTTATGATTGGATAAACTGAAAAATGTAAGTATTGAGTTGATTCTGCTATTTAGAATTTTTGAATAAAATGCCTCTTAATTAACAGGGATTCTGTTTTGGTTTGGTTGTGGGGGTTTTGTTTGTTTTAATTCTGGACATATTTTTAAAATTGCATTCAATTCACCTGAAGATATTTCATAATATATGTTTATAATCCACACTTACCTACTAAGTACAAAAAGGTCATATTTATTCAACTTTTACATTCTCAGCTAAAGAGAGAAATACTAACTTGAGTCTAAAAAAAATAGGAATCGTAGGCAAGAAAGAAGATCTAGTCACAAATCATACTGTGTCACAAGAAGAATTATTTCCTACAAAAAAATTTGTATATTGAAATTAAGTATTTCTTATTTTATAGCTGCCACATCACTGTAGAAATAGTGAATTTTTGTCTTTTGGTTAGGAGAATTCTCAGGAGAGTGGTGTTTCTTGTTGTATTATTAGACTAATTTTACTTTAGTATTACATTCTTCTTGTTTAACAATCATACTGATCTTTGTGAGTGGGTGACTGTAAATATTTTGTCTCACAATAAAGACATGTTTATTTTATATTGCTAGAACACTTACTTGGAAACAAATGTTGTGCTTGTGAGCCCTTTAGAAAAATCTCTGAACTACCGAGTTCCCTGGATTTCTAGTAGAGAATTTGTTAACCTAAAGAAAATAATAAAAAAGGACACTGCAAAGCAGAAAAACTGATACTTGTGTTTTAATTAACAGCTCCCAGTGGCCTTACAGTAGCTACATCTAATGTGCATAAGGAAACATTACAGCAGTATTGAAAATATGACTCTTGCCATGCGTTCAGTATACACAGATCTAGTTTTTATTAAATAAAACACCTTCAGTTAGTTAACAGCATAGTGATTGTTGTTTAGTAGTTCCAAATCAATGCATTATTGAGACATTAGAGACTACAGCTGTCTCATTACAGCAACAAGGCAAGTGTGGTTTTTCAAATTCCCATCTTATGCCATAACCTTCTTAAATAAAATGATGGTCCATGTCTTGAGGTTACTTAAAACACACTGCTTCCACTTAAGTTATGCTGCTTTATGTTGCCTGGTTTTCTGACTCTGCATACACACATAATATTTTATTGTATACTTTTAGTGAGTAAGTTAATTACTAATACATTAATACTTTGTTACATTGTTCTTTGTTAATATATTTTTAATGGCCAGTTCAAGTGACTAAGAACACTGAAAAATTGAAAATACTTCTTTTTTAAACACATCATTAAAATGTGAGAAGCAAAAAAAATAAAAGTCAAATATCACATTACTTTTTATAATTCCACATGCAGTCTGAGCCTGCTACTGTTTTTCAGACAGTTTTTCAGAATCTATGTTTACATTTTTGTGTCATTTGTGTACATGCTTTTCAGTCCCTGACAGAATACCAGATGCCATGTGGCTACTGCTGATGTTTGTAATTTGTTTAAAGAGTGAGCACCCTTTAAAGACTGCAGGAGTTACTCCTGGACATACGTCCTCAAGTAAATACCTGGGTAGTTGATATAAGTAACTTACGAGCATTCATTCCTTTTCACAGAAAATTTTAAGAAAACATAATACCGATTATGATTTTTTTTTTTCTGAAATGGGTGTGTCCTGGGTTCAGCAGTAGCAGTCATTTTTTCTCCTTCTTAGTAGCTGGTGCGGTGCTGTGGTTTTGACTTTCAGCCTGAGAACAGCGCTGATAACACCGATGTTTTAAGTTTCTGCTCAGTAATGTTTACTCTGACCAAGAACATTCTGAGTCTCATGCTCTGCCAGGGAGGAAAGGAAGCCAGGAGGAAGCAGGGACAGGACACCTGACCCAAAGTAGCCAAAGAGCTGTTCCATACCACAGCATGTCATACCCAGTATATAAACTGGGGGCAGTTACCCAGAAGGGCTAGATCACTGCTCGGGTTGGGCTGAGTATCGGTTGGCAGGTGGTGAGCGGTTATATTCTCTTCCCTTGTTATTTCCCTTATTATTATTGGTGGTGGCGGCAGTAGTAGTAGTTTATGTTATACCTTATTTACTGGAGTGTACTTATCTCAACCTGTGGGAGTTCCATTCTTTTGCTTCTCCTCCTCATTCCTCTGGGAGCAGGGGGAGGAAGGGGGGGGGGGGAGTGAGCAAGCTGCTACATGGTTTCCGGGTTGCCAGCTGAGCTTAAACCATGACAGGGTGTTACTGTGTGCTTTAATCTCTTCTCAGTAATTTATCTAAATGCAGTACAAACAATTAATTTCCACACATTATTCCCCTTATGAAGTCATTTTCAATGAAACTCTTATCGCACATTTAACAGATTTGTTTTAGAACTTTATAAATTAATAATTGTGCATATTCATATCAAGAACATTAGTTTAAAATGAGGGAGCTGCCAAGTTGGTTCAACTGTTTCTCCCCAGATAAACTTGATTTACCTATGTCTATGAACATTTGGAAATTAACATGGTGATGGGTACCAGTGCTGAGCCTGTAGCCACAGGCAGACCTGAGCCCTATGTGGATTGTTTCTCGAGCAGCTGTTAAAGCCAGATGGGGGTTTCACAGTCTGTCTTCCCTAGTAACCGGGGCTTTTCTCTAAAGCACTTACTTAGAATATGTAGGGATAGGCCAAGGGGGAGTAGCTTTAGGCTGACAGAGGATACATTTAGATTAGATATTAAGAAAAAAATCACCATGAAGCTGGCAAGACACTGACTCAGGTTGCCCAGAGAAGCTGTGGCTGCCCCATCCCTGGCAGTGTTCAATGCCAGGATGGATGGGGCTTGGAGCAAGCTGCTCCAGTGGAAAGTGTCCCTGCCTCTGGCAGGGGTGTTGGAACTGGATGTGCTTTAAGGTCTTTTCCAACCCAAACCATTCTGTGATTCTATGTATATATCTACACTTCCTGTTACCACATACACATTTATCAGAAAAATCCATGAACAAAGGGAGCAAATTACTCAGAGCATTAGCTGGCTTTCTGTAGACCCCTTTCTTCCACCTGAGAAGATGCAACGTTGCAGGGATTCCAAAATGAATTCAGCTCTAACAGAGGCTGTGTGGAAGCAGCCTTTTTGCTGTGCACAGATACGAGGTTAAATGAAGAAACTGGGTAGCATGATGTGAAGGAGGGAGGTAGACACTGAGCTAATGTTTTCTAAATAAAACAGAATCTGTCTGTGAGCTGCAGGAGGAGGGTTCCATATCAAGTAAACAAATAATTGGTTTATTTGTCTGTTCTTTGTACTCTTTTGCTTATTTAGAAGAAAGGTGTGGGTTTGGGTTTTTTTTTGTGCTGATGAACAAAAGGGAGACTGTGATGCCATTCTAAAGAAAAGTACTGAAGATAACCTGCTGAAGAGGGTGTCCATTTCCCAGTACAGTGTTTTGCTGCAGGTTCATAATGCACAAGTGATGAAGTCAGTCCATTCTCTGGCAGTTCCAAAAAGTGCCAGCAGACTACTGCAGTAAAAGTGAACTGTATTTTCTATGCCAATTTCAGATCTATTTGAAGTCATTGTTAATGGCAATTAACTACATTATAGAATGGCTTTAAATCAAAAATGTATTGTTTTCTTTAGTTTATGAGAGAACTGTTGAAAATATGCACTGTAACATGGTAGTTCTTCCTTTCAGTACGAGAAAATTTCTACTCCTTTATAGTTTTCCCCCTACATTTGAAGACATTTTCTCTGATCTGAAAACTAAAAAAATTTGGCCTGGTATGTCATTATGTCTAAAAGAAAGATTTTTAGTAGCTAATATTTATTTTATTAAAAGGCAAATAAAGTTATTTTATACTTTTCCAAGGAATTTATATGCACTACTCGTACACTGGAAATGTAGTATTATCCAGTTCTGGAATGTCCCTACAGTGAGTGTTTGGCTCACTGAAATCATTGCACGGGCTCACTCATCAACACTAGCATGAAATTCATTGTGAGGTGGTGCTGGCACATGCTTAGCCCTGACATGCAGGCAGTTTCATTCTGTGGGTGAGCTGGATTTACCTAGCTGTTCTTTGGTGAGGTGCAGCAGTATTATCTGCTGTCAACAACTTGAGCAGTTTTTCCATGATCCCTAGGTTACGTCCACAAGCACACTCCAATTTTACCTACATTAATGTGTATCCTTAAATCTAAAAAATGTGGATTGTTTGCTATTAGGGCCATTAAGATAGGGCAAAGACATGCCAGTGTGTGGAATCAAAGCTTTAGGAGACACTAAAATACAGCTATGCCAGTGCCTGAGTGAAAGTGACACCAAGCCACCATATGCACCCACCCAGTAAATACTACGTGCTGCACTGGGGTTGTGTAAAGTGGTTTAACACTCTTGGCAACAAGCATCAAAACTAACGTGCTCCTGATGTGTGGATTGACTCCACAACATTAAAGTTGTACAGTAGGTATGCTTTATTCAGTGCTGAGGTGCATGGCTATAACTCCTCCAAAGCATGCACAACCCAGGGTTGTTTTCCCATTACATTTATCTTCTTAAGGTATACATATGCATTAAGTCACTCGATATGCCTATACATACTTATTATCTATCCCTGCTTCGTATTATAATGAGCTAGAAGGTCCTTTGCATCTAAGCAGTGCCCCCCTCTGGCCGTGGGCGAGGGTCTCAGGATGAAGTACATGAGTCTTCCTCTTTATGAGTAGAGGTTTTCACGATCAAGTAAGTAGTCTTCCTTAGTGTACTCTTCACCTTTAGCACAGTTGGATGCTCCAGTAATCCATAATTAGCTGAAACCAGCCATATCAGTAACTTTCTAATTAACTAGCAAAGATTTAAGACAGTGTGACCTTCCTGCAAAATTTATTACAGGAGGAGCAGATGACGAGTATCCCAAGCTAGCAGATGCTTGGGAGGTTCTGTTTCTAAACTAACAAACCAACTGACAAGTTGAAGGATGCTGTGAAGCAATTCATGTTTATTGGGGTCACTAAATCCTGTTATCGCAACACAGACTTCTTCAAAGCTAAAGATACTTTCGAAGACCAATGTGAAACAATTAACTCATGTTTAGTGGGGCCACCAAATTTCACAGACTTAGAATCATAGAATCGTTAGGGTTGGAAAGGACCTTAAGATCATCTAGTTCCAACTCCCCTGCCATAAGAAAGTAAACCTCACACTAAACTATGCCATCGAAGGCTTTGTCCAGCCTGGCCTTGAACACCACCAGGGATGGAGCACTCACAACTTCCTTGGGCAACCCATTCCAGTG
>JBCJKH010027532.1:0-10053 GCA_039877255.1 Loriculus beryllinus | reverse complement strand
TTCAAATGGACTTGTGGAGAGAATGAGGGGAGCGAGAGCTATGTGGGTAGCACCGTTTCAAAGCTCGCATGGTACTGTATCTGTCCAGTATTAGATTTATCCCCTAGCTTAATTTCTTTATTTTTTTTTGTTTTTACTTGGGACTGTTGGGAACAAGCATGAGGAGAACAGGCAGGTTGAGTGAGTGTGAAATTGGGGGTGAGAATAGGAGCTGCTCTGGGAAGAAAAAGTGTAACAGCTTCAGTGCAGCCAGAAAAATGAAATGGAGAAAATAGATATGAAGTAGGAGTGGTCTTATCATGATGTCTGTCAACTGATGCTTCAGTTTGTCCAAATGAGGCTGCTGCAATAAGAGTAGAAAATTTTGTGCCCTTAATAGGTCACAGACAACTAAATGGGACTGTTGCTTGCTCAGAGTCCTACAAATATTAGGCTAATTTTAGCACATTCTAAAATATTCTAGAACAATTTGAAGAATAGTTTTTTGGTGCATGTAACTACGCCATCAAAATTAACTGAAATTCACTCTTACAGAAAATACTGTCTGTATGTATTACAGGCTAGTCAAGATTTTTGTGATGGCCTAGTAGCAGTGTGTTTAAAAAAACCCCAACAAACCAAACCACAACAACAAAACCCCAACTAAAGCAAATAAACAACAAAAGGGACACCCACTCCTTTTCCCTCTCCTTCTCCCCTGTCCTTTTTTTTTATTCCCCAGAATAGTGGATTAGTGTTTCTTTGGAGTCAGATTTCTTGGAAATGTTTTCCATTAATTTTTTTGTCAGTGACAGTGATGAGTATGAGTTGTCTATGTTTTTATGTATCTTTGGCCTCTTCAAACTGTTTTCCAGGCTTGAGGTGTAGATCATCTTTTCTGCTTAAAGCACAGACCATAGCTGAGATGCTCATGAGTCAGGGGAAGAGACAATGTAAAATTAAATTTCAGCTTTTTTCATCTCAAAACAGATTCCTGAGTTATTTGAGACTTGGGCTGCAATGTGCAAACCCACACGTGTTCTGTTGCTTCCCTGGGTAGATGAGGTTTTATTTGGTCCTGATATGAAATGTGGCTCTTTAAAATCCCATACTTCCTTGGGATGGGAAAACCATTCCCTTTCCAGGTATGCATACTGAAACTTCTTCCCAGCAATTCAGTAAAGTATTGTTTAGGAAGCCAAGACAGGCAGACTTTTAATATACTTATTTTAAATATTGCTTAGACTTTAAGTAAATGATATGGAATGGTAGGGATGAGGCTGCAAAATAAGTGTATTTTAGCAAGAAAATCGGAAAATCTTTTGAGTTTCATTTGGTGGTTTTAATGTCTGAGTATTATGGTAGTCTTCAGTTGCACAATAATGTTAAACATATGGGTGAAGAAGGAACATACTGTACACTGTCAAACTGATTACAGAAAGATTAGTTTTGGTTTGGCCGCTTAGATTATCACAAGCATGCAATTGAAATGGGAATAACAGGATTTTTTTGTTTCATGCATAGATACTGAAAAAGGTTAAACAAGATTCCATCACTAAGGTGGCTGAGACTGATGTTCTTTGAGGAATTGAGTTTTGCATTTCACATACTCTTCTGAGTATGTAAACCTCTGACAGACCTCAGATGGACCCCAGAGACCTTAGATGCAGTTTGTGAGATACTGCTTGTCCTGTCTCCCAGAAGAATTTCAGCTGGGATTAAGCCAATTTCTTACAAAACTGGTCTTGGTAGTAAATTTTTTTAAAACAGAATTTTCTGCTTGCGTCTTAAAGTTCTTTTATAAACCACATAAGCAAGGATGGCACTTACGTGATGTGGTTGTAATTTGAAAACAAGTGGACAAAAGTGCCAGGGCAGAAGTGATGTTCACTTTCCTCATCAGGAAGGTTGTAACCTTTTGGTCAGTGCTGTGAAATTTTGGTACCATTTGGGTAAATAGTAGCTGATGAAGTTTATTGCAGTTAGGACTAGTGCTGAAGGGTGCCAAAGCCTTCATTTTAGTGGTGAATTTAGGAAGCATTTGCTACCTAACAAATTTGAACCTTAGCTATTGCATTCTGCCAGTGGAGCCTCTTTTATTACTGTAGCATTCTGCACCGGTGTCTTCTAAGCATGTCCTCTTCCAGCATTTTGTTTTTGTATTTGTCACTGTGCCAGTTTCTTCTGTTTCTCCAGTTTATCTCATTATGTGCTACTCTTCTGTGCATCAGGGTCCTCTGCATTCCAGTCACACTTCTTATCTTGTTTCTCCTGGCCAGGCAGCCGGTACAGTGAGGGTTGATAGTAACAGCAGACACCTTGGGTTATACTGTCTCAGAAACTTCAAAGAAATTTCTGCTCATCTAGTTTCCAGGAAGTACCACACTTGTGTTTCTGGGTATCTTTGTGTGAGGTGTAACAACAGAGCAGTGGCAGATGCTATTATCTTCATGGGACTCTGGTACCAAATCCACTGAACTTTTGTTGGTTTTCAGGGAAACAAAGGGGAATGGTTTCCCTACCAGTTTAGAGGATAACAGGTGAAAGAATTTGTACTGTTTTCCCTGGCATTATTATTGTGTGAATGCTGGTCAGCTGGAAACAAATCTTACAAAAACTGAGTTCTTCCAGTGGAATTTGTTTTCTTTGGGAGCCTAAGATGGAAGTGTGGCTGTGGGTTGGGGAAGTGCAAGTCTGACTTGTGGCAGCAGCTATTCTTCAGATCAGTGGAACTTAGTTGTAAAAACTTGCATTTCAGAAGTGATTTAATGTTGTGATAAGAACTATTGCATTTTTTTTTTTTTATTTCTTATGGCAGTCCAAATATTTTAATTTGAGCAGCAAAATCAAATAACAGTTGCTGAAATTGTGTGCCATTCTGTTCGGAGTACATTGATTGAAACTTGTGGTGCAGTTTGTAGTGTTTTTAGTACAGATACATCAGTGGATTGTTTTCACTGGTTTTTAGTAGGTGTACAGTTAGTGAGGTAGGCAGTGAATTATAGGTTAATTTTCAGCAATTTCACTCACTTCATCAGTAGGTTCTGTGGTCCATGCCGATTTTAATTTCTCCCATGCTCATACCTCACTGCTGTTCAGTTCTCAGACCAGGAATATCTGAAGGGGCAAGCTGAAACTTGCTCATGCATCCCCTTTCCTAAACTCAGAAGGAAATTTTAAACTGGAAGGCTTGAATGGATAAAACAGGAGGGTAAGGACCTCTTTAATGTTTTTTGTCATTGACTACTGAGTATTCGCTGTTACATTGTGACTTCAAAGTTGCCTGCATGGGTGTTATTTTTTTATAATGCTTTTTAGTTATAAATTTATCTTTTCTTGTAGATAAAATACAGAATTTGAATGAAGATAATGAGAACAGTCATTTTGGTTATGAGAATGCTGAAGACAGTAACAAAAACAGTGCTGAAAGTACAGATGCTTCTGGATATAACATTGAAGCCAAGGACTTGCCTGATTCTTGGGACTCCCACATCAGAAAAACAGAGTGTTCATCAGAAACATCTCGGACAAAGGGCCCATTAAGAACTCACTTGTATGAATGGGAGGATGATACTGAAGACACCAGAACTGGAGAGTATATATTAGATTTTGACAATGAACGTCTCTCAGAGATGAAGAGCAAGGATGAGGAGTGTGATAAAGAAGATACTGAAAACCCAAAGGAAGCCATAAGTGAAGAACTTGTGCAAACTATTCCTAGGCCAAGCAACTGTAGGACGTACTGTCGATCCAACAAAGCAAAACTGCAGGGGGCAACAAATTTTGACAAGCTAATGGATGGCACTAGTCAGTCTTTATCCAAAGCAAATAATGAGTCAAATAATGATGGTCTGAACCCAGCAAGAAAAGTTCCTTTAAGTAGCGGGACCAGTTTTAGAGGGACGGTTGGACGGACTAGAGACTACACTGTTCTACATCCATCTTGCTTGTCAGTTTGCAATGTTACTATACAGGATACCATGGAACGAATCGATGAATTTACCACCACAGCCCCTACTGACTTGGGAGAAGCTGGACGCTTAAGAAAAAAAGCAGACATTGCTACTACAAAAACTACAACCAGGTTTCGACCAAGCAATACCAAATCCAAAAAGGATGTGAAATTAGAGTTTTTTGGGTTCGATGATCAAGATGAGGGAGAGGGAGAAGAAGGCGCCTCTAGAAGTTCTGGGAGTTCCAATTACAAAATCAAGTACTTTGGGTTTGATGACTTGAGTGAAAGTGAGGATGAAGATGAAGAGTGGCAGGTGGCGGAAAGGAAAGCTAACAAAAAACGAAATAGAACTGCGCCATCTTCTTCACTACAGTCCACCTCTGATGGCAATGAAAACTGTTCCCAGGATAGCCAGCTCAGTACTAACGCAGGTAAGCAGAACTCTGCTGGAATACGTACTTAACATTTAAATTTAGTTGACTTTTATATTTTGCTCTTTTTGCAGTGTATCTGAAAGTTTTTTGGTTACTACTGATTGGGAAATATAAAAGTTAAATTTCCTTATTTCTGCTGCGGTCCTGCCTGGGGCCTCATACCTCTCTTGTAGTACACCTTTTACCCATTGATCTCTTGCCAGGGGGTAGAGGTTTGGTTTTTGGTTTGGCTTTTTCTTTTTTTTTTTTTTAACAGAAGATTCTTACCTTTTTGGTGTGTTGAACATACAGTGCCTATGCCTGGAAGGCAGGTAGCTTCCCTCAGAAGCTCCACATCAACCTAGAATTATGGAGCTGAGTGCAGAAATTTAAGTAGCTCTTGGAGATATGAAATATCTTTTTCTTTTTTGTGCTCTTGGATCCGTTGGTAAACAGTTTGGACCTCTCTCAAGTTCTCTTACCCAAGGATGCACAGCTCAAGGGAGAGGCTGTGAGCACCTGTGGTGTGCCAGTCAGATGAGTGGCTTTGGGTGTGCCTTTGCATATTGATGTATTTCTGCTTCTGCTTTTAGTTTTCACATACCCCAGTCTTCTGCATGGGCACACTTGCTGAGCAAGTTCTGGTATTTTGAGTGCCTTTGAAACATTATGCTTGCTTGGTGGTCTGTTGAGTGCTGTGTAACGATTTTGATTAAGATTGAGGTGTGTTGGTGAAGAGGAAAAAGAGTAATTTTGAAAGGCTTCTTCTAGCCTTTCTGAAAAAGTCTAATGCCAAATAACCATGCATGTTGGAATAACTATTTCAAAACATTGCCAGTGTTTTAGGGAACTTCTTAGAGCATGAAGAATGAGAAGTTTTTATCCATTCACTGAAGTTGTTACATTTTTAAGACTTTGGCAAGATGTATTTCATTGTGCTGGGGAGAGGGGAGGACTTAAGTCTAGCCTTGCAGATGTTGGAGAAGCTGGTTTTTCCTACAAATAGCTTCTGTTAATATAATCCAGAAATAAAGTTTCGTAGGAAAAAAATTAATTTCTCTAATCTAATTATAGCATTCTCCAGAACCAGAATTGTCTGTAAGCTTTATAATCAAAGGCTAATTTAACTGCTAGGGGGTTTTTTGTAAGTTGTGAATGGGCCAAATTGGTGTTGGTATTATAGGAGAGGATTGTGTTTTCAAACCAAAAAAACCAACCCAACTTGATTTGTTTTCATAAAATGTAATAGTGATGAGGCACTTGTATTCCAGCTTCTTTGGAAAATGGATTTAACTTACGGGGCTGCTTATGAAATATTCCATCTGAGTCCCTTTCTCTGATGAGTCTTTGTTCAGCCATTTATTCCAAGGGGGAAAAAAAAATAAATCCCACAGTTAATGCAGCTGATGTGATGACCTATTAAATAATTCTTTCAGCTGCTTTTCTCTGGAGCCCTAAAGTGCCTACAGTTTACATTCAGCACTATGTTCACCAAGGGGGCCATTATACTCTGAGGTATCACAGATTATTTCTCTGTGAAATGACAGATACTTTCCTAAGAGATTTCCATGGCTCAGGTAGATGTAAATTTGTGTTTTGTTAGTTTCCTAATACATTTCTCCACTTCTCACGTTAGAGGTGCCTCTCAGACCTCTGTGGAAAGATGCTTCCCCTTTATTTTGCATTGCCTTTGCTCATTTGATTTGTTTTGTGCTACTGTAGCTATGTTGGATTTGACTTGTGGTTTTTCTCTGCAAATTGAAAGGGCGATGCAAGGTTATTTCCCTAAGTTGCAGTGCATTGCCTAGTTCAGTCCTGTCGTGCACATTATAAAAACAGTCTTGATTTCTGCCCTAAAATACCTAGGGCTCTTTGATACATTTCATGCTGCCTTCTCTGAGACCTTTGAATATTTTGAGCATCAAGGTTCACTCAGAACAGCCATGTTAAGGTCCTAAAATATGGTGATGCTGAGTCTGAGAAATTATCAAGGACTTGTGAATCTAAGTCTGAAGTTGCAGTAAAATACGTGGCATTGCTGTGAGGTTCTGTCTTTACGTACTGGGAAAAAAGTGACTTCTGTGTCCATGGAAAATGCCAAGTCTCAGAAAAAGCTTTCAGAACATCTTGCACAATAAAGCCTTTCTTTCTGAAGTTACAGACTGTACTGAGAGGTGCTAATGCTACCTGAGGTCTGTGTGTGCTGTTCTTTTTTGTAATGAATAAATCCACAGATAAAAATCTAGTATTCCTGTTCCAGGTTGACAGGTGAGATGCCAGATTGCCTCTCTGAATTTCAACCCTGGAAATTCCTAAAATTGGTGTCGATGTTCTGTGTGTGAAGAATGTGATATGACATAGTTTTTCAAGAGATTTGATACTTTCCTTTACAATCTTAGATTTTTTTTTTGACATAGCACTGTTAATTGCCCTAATTTAGGCCTACTTTTATGGAATATATTTCAGAATCTTAGTATAAAACACAATACAAAGATTTTCCAACTGAACTTTCAGTGGACTATTCCTTCCATTCTGGTAGCTCACAGTTGAAGGAAAGTAAGTTTAATAATGCGTATTTAAATGTTTCTGCAAATTAAATTCAAGGAAGCACTAAATATTGTATGGGCAGTATTGTTAGTGCAGGAAAAAATGCAAAGCAGATAAATTCGATTCTAATTAGACTTTCACCGAAGTCTTTTCTGTTCACTTCTGCAATAGGTTTCCCTGCTAAAATGGTTAAAATGCCCGTCGAAAATCTCAAACAAAAGCCTAAAAAATCCCACCCCTCCCCCAAAAACCCCAAAACAAAGAAAAAAACCCCTAACCAAACAAAAAACCAATCAAACCATGAGATGTGGATTTCAGAGTCCTAGATGCTGTTCACAGACTTTCTTCATAACGTAGAAGCTTCATAACTTCACAAGCCCAGCAAAGCAAAAGCTCCTTTATTTCACCTGTGGGTCTCCCAGCTGTAATCTGCTAGAATGCCAGGGGCTGAAAGCACTGGTGAGACTTTACTAGATGTGAAGCAGTACCTGTACCGTTTAATTAGCCAGATTAGAGAATGTCTCTAGTAAAGAGAGCTTTTAATATGGGAGGAAAATAACTTTATTACTTGACTATATCAGCTCAGTGAGGACTTGTATCCAGGACAGTCGGAACTGATGACAAAGAAGAGTAAGGCTTAATGAAATACAATTGTAAGCATCTGTTTTGAAGAGCAAACCTGTATCTTTGGAACGATGTTATACTTTTGGAATTAACTGTGCCATCAGTTTCTTTCTGTCTTTTTCTAAAGATCCCTTCATGGTTGTCAATGGTTGATTTGGTCCGTAAGATTTCTAATATATTTAGGTTATGAACTTGCAGTCTCAGAATGCTCTTATTTCTTATCTCTTCAGCTGAGACACCTAGGACTATGTTAATGCTTGTTCTGGAGCATTTCATTTTGGCCCATGACAATAAAATTATTACAGAAAGTGTCAGGTATAGCAAAAACCTAAATAAACAATAAAAAATGCTGACTAAAATTAAACATTGTAGTATTTCTATGTAGGTTGACATAAACAGGATATAGAAGTTGCCCTTAAACCTTGCGCTAAAGCAATGTATGAAAATCTGTAATCTCTAGCATGCTCACTTTTATTTGGTTTACCTCCTTCATTTTTCCTTTCGGAGGTGAAGATCAGATTCCTGTAATCTTTTTTGGATGACAGAATAGCCTTTGTGTACCAGCATCTACCACTCAGCTCTTTTCTGGTGAGCAAGCCTGCTCAGTTTTGGTTTTGTTTCTTTCGTTCCTTTGGATCTCCTCAAAAATTGAATCACCTTAATTGGTTAAATGTTTTCAGGCAGTTAATAGTACATCAAAGTCCTCTAAGGCAGAGTCCTGTTTGGACTTCAAAATCTTCTGCAGAATTACCCTGGGGCACTTAAACAAATCTGGGTTGTTTTTCCCAGGGGATTTTACTGTGATGTTGCCATCTAGTTGGTCTTTGAACATCTTTCCAGTTTTAGCTGAAACAGACAAATGAGCTCCAAGATTATAAATACCTTGAAATGGTCAGGTACAGGGGAAAAGGCCTTATGTGCTCCCATATTGAGAAAAAGGTCAATATGCTCATCTTATCTGTGAGGAGTAAAAAAAAACATTCATACAAGAGAGAGCCAGTAGAAACCAAGCTTCATTAGTGTCACTGCTTACCAAACTACTCGTGTCTTTGCCTGGCTCAGTTAATGCAAACTAAAGATTTCTCCCCTATGCCCTATTTAGTTTAAATTTGAAAATCTGGTAAGGTGCTTTTAGGATGCCTGAAAGGTCTCAGAGAGCATTGCTTAAATAAAAGCTTTTGCGATAATCTTACAAAGCTAATCATAAAAGCGTTTATGTGCTAGCAACATCAAGAATGCAGAGTTATCCTATTGTCAGTACTGGTTGAAACATTTTTTACCAAGAAGGAGTAGATTTTTTTGTTAGTTTTTTTTGGGGGGAGGGGTCCGATTGAAAATTGTATTTTAAATGGGATAGTTCAGGATAGCACAGGAGTATAATTCAAACAAACCTACATATTTCAGAATTGTGGCATAGTTGATAGAGTACTGTTAACCAGTATTAACTACAACACCTGCTGCAAGTCTTGGCACAAGGCACAAATTACTGTGCTGATTTGGTGGGTGAAAACGCATCCTACATTTCTAGATTGACTTGCATGTTTGTAATTGTTGGAGTCAAGAGAGGAACTTTTTAGCTTTTAACCTGTGATAGGAGGATCCAGTTCTGTTCCTTGGATTTTTCTTTTAGAATTGCATTCAGGGCCTGGCTTCTTCAAAAGTATTTCAGGATTTTTATTTTTGTTTTAATTATACGTATCAAAGCAATTTGATTTGACTCCTTTAATGGGCAAGTTGCAGCAAAGGACTAAGTTGACTTCTGTGTAGATTTAGAAGCAGTTTTGCTTTATTAAAGTTAATGAGAATTGGTCTTTGGTATTTTTCCTCTGTTAGATGAATTTGATCAAAAGATCTTTAAAAGGTCAGTTCTTTTCAGAGGGGTTGTGCCAGTTGTTAAGCTCTTGGACTAACATTGTACACCTAAACTGAAACATAAAGTGGGCTGGGATGCAGGAGGCTGGTTCTGGTAGGTGCCTTGCAGTAGGCATACTGCTGCCCCGGTGCTGCCAAGCCTGTTGAAATTTACTGCGGTTTAAGAAATGTTTGAGCCTTATTCTAAGAATGCTTATATTCCCCAAACTAGATAAGTTTTGTGTCCTTGTGAGTGTATTTATAAATTTGCTTGCCTCATTTGCTTTTGATTGCCTCCTTACCTAGGTGCTTGGCCAGGCCTGTTTACTGGATGCAGGTGCACTTGGGATTAGAGTAACCAATCCAACCTGCTTGTATTTTTGCAGTGCGGTTTTCAAATAGTAGCAGCTTCTCTGAGATAGATAGGTTTTATAAACAGTTTATAGGTGAAATGGTGCTTCTCTGTGCCCGTTCTAGTTTCTAGCTTGAAATTTATGGTAACTTCTGGTTTGTGCCAAGTAGAACGTAAACTGCTCTCCAAGGGATATTCCTTCAAATACAACACAAGTTTAAAGGAAAAAAAAAAACCCAACAAAACAGGAAAATAATTTAATTAGATGAGTGAATTGCAGATTTACTGTCCAGAACCGAGTAGTAGAACCCACTGCTAAGGCAAGTACTAAA